>VSMD01095008.1:0-25770 GCA_008750895.1 Mirza zaza | reverse complement strand
AGAAAGTAAAACAGACAACCATGGGAAAATGGGCACTTTATTAATAACAGAAAGATTGCCTAAATAAAGTGAAAAGAATAACTATCACCTATGGCAGCTTACTTATGAGGATACCCCTCCAAAAAAAGCATGTTGACCTAAATTTAAATAATTACCTTAAAGGTGCTCCAAAACTAGAAATTAAATGCATTTTAAAATATTTCATAAAGCAAGTGATCATTGGCAGAAATACTGTGACCACTTGATAATTACTATATAGTCATAGCTACTTATTGAAATAAAACAAAATGTTAGAAGTTCCCTTACCTGACTGAACATACAAATTCCCAGTGATGCTTGTCAAAAATATCTCTATTCTTTATTTCAGACTGACTGAATCAAAGGGAAAGACTCAGAAATCTGTAATTTTAGCAAGATTGTCCACAACATGATTCTGTTACAGCCTTTCATCCACCTTTTGTTTGGAAACCCAATCTGTTATATTATAAATAAGAGACTTAAAAATATGAAGACATATATAACATTTAAAAAAACACATGGCAAGTAATGATTAGTTAAATGGTTCTCAAATATACTGAATATGAAATATGAATATATAACATGAAATAATGAAATATCTGGAAATACCGTGGCAAATAAAGATTCCTGGGATTTATAGGGTGAAGACAATTTGTGTGCAGATCTTAATCAGGTTCTTCCTTCCAATCCTCCCTCTGAAGGAATATTACAATCTGGATGGCTTTGTTTGGTGGGTCCAGATGATGCATTTGAAGGCTAAAATTCTCCTGAGACCTCCCAGGGAAAAGTAGGTCTAGGGTTTTATTCTTTTAGAAAATTCCCTAAAAATCTCTGCCTTTGAAGGCCTCTAAAGGACACTGCATAGTCTGCTAGCTAAGGGTGGTCCTGGGAGGGCCTGATGACTCACTAAGGGAGAAAGTGCTGTTGCACCTTGGGGAGAAAGATCATTTGGATTTATTTATTCTATTACTTCAGTTGGGAGAGGGCTGCTGCTGCCCCTTGGGGAAGGAGAGCAGAGACACTCGCTGTATCTCCACAGAGAAGTGCTTCTTACTGATTTATCTGCCTTACAATGTTCTGGAGTGAAAAATGCTGATTTCTAAAACTGCCCCAGAAACTCTAGACAGACCTTGAGTATGGCCCAATACTTCTATTTTGCATAAGCATCATAGATTATCCTGATGTATGTATTTGGGGATCACACTATTGAATGCTGGCTTACTAAATATAATTTATGTAGACTTTCAGACTCTTCTGAGAAGTTTTATTATTAAATGTTATTTTTAGATCAAATAGTACATTGAAATTATGTTAAATAATAATATTTTGACATGGCTAGGGAAATATCTTAGATATGGAAAGCTACATGTTGGCAACATGGAATAGTCCTCAGGGATTGAGGTGGGTCTGGCATTTGTTTATTATTTTGTAAAATATCTTAATATGAGAAGAGTTTAATAAAATTTCTAAATTTTCAGGTGTTACTGAGCTCTACTTGGTAGTGAATGAAACATCAAACTGAAAATATGATTTACAATGGAGATATCATATGTCTGTGTGGGTGATATTATGAAAGTGGCAGATGAATTTCAATATGGAAAAACATAAGGAATTGCTCTTAGAATAAAATCTAAACTATGCATATATATGGTAGGTTTTACTTCTATTTACTGTAGCTAACTAGGTATTTCATCTTAGATAAATCATTCAAAGATTTACAGGCAGAGATAGGAGTTAAGAGGAAAGGAACAAAAGGAATAAAGTCAGAAAATTCTGGAGCAAGTCTGGAATAAAGAAAGATTGAAGGCAAATGAGGATTATAAAGCTCTTCTCAATGTTATTGCCCATCCATTCCCTTTATCTTTGTTAAAATCTCAGTTTTACATGGAGGAGTTTGAATTTACACAGTAAACAACAGCAGCAATAACAAAAACTACAGTAATATCAATAGTCTAGGAAAGTAGTTCTTAGCTGAAATGACACCCCCACACACCAGTAAAATCTGTGGGAATTGTATGATAAATACTGTGCTAATAGCTAACCTTTACTAAAGCTTATTATGTAACTAACACTCTTCTAAATGCTTTACACATACTTATGCATTTAATCATTAAAGTAACCCTATGAGACAAATACCTATGTTATCCCTATGTTCAAATGAATAGATTGAGTCATAGACAGGTTAAGTCTCTTGCCTAAGATCAAGCAGATGATAAATAAATCAAATCCAAGTTTGCAAATAATTTACTTTAAACCAAATTAGCCAAACTAGAGTCTAGTTTAAATTTCTGTAATGATGCCACTCTTATGAACTTACTGTGTGTAAGCTTTCCCAATTGGCAGTAAAGAAAGTAGTGTTACAATTAGTTCCATGGTATTATACCTGTGTATTATATCTGTATTATACCTGTATAATATCTTTGCTACAGCCTACAATATGGAAATGCTTTTGAAAGTGTGTTTTGGGTAGGGATAATATTCACCTTAAGCGAACTGTGGAAAAAAGAAGTTCAAAACCACGGATCTGAGTGATAAGTAAAACAGTATTATAATTAGAAGTAGAAAAAAGAGGATGGATGAGAATGACATTGCAGATGTACAATTCACAGGACTTGCAGAACCTATGGTAACTACCTAGTAAAGACAAATATTCAAAAGTATACATGGTGCTTAGGAGTAGAGTCCTGAAAGAAGTCCTACATTTAAGAACATAAGCCTTAAATTTTTTCTGGATCAAAGTGGAGTGTAAATATGCCACACAATGGTGGACAGATATTCTGATGGATAGGTAAATGGAATGGCTGATTTAGTGGGTAGATTGAGAAGACAGTGAAAAGTACAAACAAAACTGTTTGGGAGAGCATACTGACAGGCAAGTCAAGAAAAGAAAATATTTTCAGGTTTAAAATGGACTGCAAACAGGTCAAGAACGATGGAGGCTAAGAAAATACTGATACATTTCATGAACAGAAACTTGACTAATATTTTGGTTTGTTTGTTTTAGTTTTATTTATGTATTTATTTTCTTTTTTTTAAATTTCAGAATATTATGCCAGATTTGAGATTATTAAATGGGAAGAGGAGGCATAGTAGTAGAGGGCGTGAGTGTAGAGTAGTGTCTCACAAAATCTGAAGATAGAAGAGGAAATAAGATTAACATAACTGCATATACATTTGACAGCATTGTAAAAATCATCTCAAAGTTCATGTTCCTTCCTTATATTAATAATGATGTATTCATTGTTACAATATCAGTTGTCGAAAGTTTATGTCCCTTAGAACTTTATTTTCTAAATTACAATGACAGGTTTTTGTGTGGAAAACCAAGGAAAAGACTAAGTTAGATATATATTTAGCAAATTTATCTTATTATTTGTTAGCACTATTAAGTAATTCTTCAGTTTTTAAGACAAATTAAGATATTTAATAAAATGATGTACATTATTTTTCTTGAAAAAGATTTTTGTCTCTATAGATAGAAGTTAAAATTGTTTTTATAAATCTGTTTAAGAAGAAATTGAATTGCATGGAATGACTGATTGTCAAGGACATCTGAGCAAATGAAGTATTCATTTTATTCAAAAATCATCCAATGATTTCTTGATATTTTTATTTAATATTTTCTCAGATCAAGATTATAAGCTTTCCAGAGAGACACATAGCAAAATAAATAAAAATTTAATAAAAGACAAATAAGTTCTATACTCCTGCAGAGTTTGACATAAAGCCTTAATATTATTCAGCTTCCTTAGAGTAGATAAATGTACCCAAAGAGGAGCGTTTTGTCACATATGTTTCAAGTCCCCTAGGAACTATCTGTAAATTGACAATTCTGACCAAGGAGCAGAAGGAAAAGTCTCCTGTGTTTAGGGTAAGGCATTTGATACCCAAGGAGCAGCACTAAGAGGAGAAAACAAAAGTTAAGAATACCCAAGGTTTTTCCAATTGCCATATTCCTTTGCAATAAACAGACTAATCAGAAAATAAGACTGACTTTGCTATATGACATTGAGTGTCAAACCGAATCAGAGGGATAGATAGGGCAGCATGAAATCCACTATGTCTGTGCTTTGTCTGGGGCAAAGCAACAGAGAGGATCACTGAGTGTAAATCTGTGACCACCCTTGCTTGAGTGAGGGGCCACACTCTCTCTTGAGGCTTTAGATGGGAATCCCATTTCCTTGCCTTTCTGGCTTCTAAAGCAGCATGCTTTGCATTTTGTCACCCAAGGTCCTTTTCTCCACCTTCAAAGTGCACCACTCCAATCTCTGCTTCCATCATCAGTCATCACATCACCGCTGTCTCATCTATCATCAAATCTCTCTCTGCCTCCTTAAGGATGAACATTTAGGGCTGACCCAGATAATCGACATCTTGAGGGCCATTATTCAGCCTACCACAGGCTTCAAGGTCATGCCATTTTTACATTTTTCTATTGCTCTTAGGACCTGCATTATTCAGTAGTATATTTTAATGGGGTCGATTCATGTGGATTATGTAATTAAACAATTTTGTGCATAATTTCCTTGTCAACGCAATTCTCACCTTAAAAATAAACATGTTATCTATACATATGTTCTCAGCTGATTACTTTGTCCATAGTTCATTAATTAAAAATATAAACTACAGTCTTTCCACCACAGAATAGTAGATTGTCTGCACCAGTATTCCTTCTACTTTTTTCTCCACTGTGACAACTGATGAATTCTCTAACAAAAGCTAATCTTTTAACACGCATTCTAAATCTATTCCCACTCACATTCTCAAGTTACTAATTGAATTATTCTTCTTTCTACTGCACTAATTCCAGAGATGGAAGAGGGCTCAGGATCTCTTCTTTTTTCTTTCTTTTCTTTTCTTTTTTTAAATTAGCCTTTGTGTAATATTATAGAATCACTATAGCCACAGAGAAGGAGGCCGGGAGAAGGTTGCCTTAGGAAGTAAGGTGCTCTTGTAGAGGAAGATCCCATCTGGACAGGAAGAGGGGTGAGAAGCCTGGTCCTACACATAGTATATTTGGGAAAGATATTTTACGATTTTGCTGTATCTTCCAGGAAATTGAACCTATTATCAGAACACAGTGTTCCTCTTTATCCATAGAAATGCATTTTATATTTTGTAAGATATTGATGTAACAACTCCAATCTTTTTTTTTTTTTTTCTCTTTTTTAGAGACAGGGTCTCACTGCTGCTCAGGCTGGTGTCAAACTCCTGAGCTCAAGCAATCCTAGTTCAGCCTCCTAGGGAGCTAGGATTATAGGCTTGAGCCACCATGCCTGGGCTACCTTTTATAGTTAATATTTGCTTGTGTATGTTTTCCATCCTTTTACATTTATACTTGTGCAGTGTTTAAAAGAATGCCTCATATGCAGTAATTAAACATACATGTTGATTAAATAAAAATAAAAATTAAGTAAATAAACGTCTTCGGAACTGCGCTGGAAACGCAAATGAGAGGAAAAACGAAAGTACAAAATCACTACATAAAACAGAGACAGTGAGACCTTGAAGGGAAGCGACAAACAACAGCATTCGAGGAGGAGTCAGAAGGTTTTGAGGGAGAGATGGCAGCTATTGCTGGATGAAACTCGGCAAAAGACAGATGTGGTTAAGGGGGGCGTTTAATAGATTCTGTTGTGTACTATGTGGAATGAAAGTGCATCATTTGCCACCCTCCAAACTGTTAGTAAAAATCTGTGTTGCTCATAAATGCTTTTGGAGTTGGATTTGTTTGTTCTATTTTCAGTGCAATGATATGTGAGCTAGGCCTCATTAGGACACTGAGCGGGGGCAGGCAGATCCTCGGGTGCACAGTTAGGTACAGAATCTGTGTCAGGGTTTAGGGGAATATGCTGCCCCGAATAGGACTGGACACTACACAAGGATAGTTATGCTTGCTTTGCCCTCCCTTACATCCTCAGTACCTGACAAAATACCTGGCACATACTAGGTGTGCAATACACAATTGTGAATCCATGAGACTAATTTTCCACAGGGTCACCTGAGGAAAGTCTGATCATGCTTCTCATGCACAGAAATTCTTCCAAAATTTCACAATTGCTTTGATAGTAATGTGGTTAATAAAGCATTTCATGGTATGAGCCGTTGCTTCTTCATATTGCCTCATTGTTTGTATTTCGGTTAGAGTGAACTGAAGTGAGAGTTCACCATGAATTTCCTATTCCATACTTGTACTTGATGGATATGCAAGTGCCCTCTTTACGTATTCACCTGATACCGAATTACCTTCAAAACACAACTCAGGTATCACTTCCAAGAAGCTTTTCCGGATGGGTCATCTGGGTTGTGTTATTAGGGGTTACCACAGCAACATACACCTATATACCTATCCCAACACTATACTGTGATAATATGTCTTTCTTATTAGTCCATAAGCTTCTCAAAAGCCTTTTACATACATACACACACACACACACACACACACACACACAGGCTGTGCGGAAAGTATCCAGCCATTGTTAATATAATGAGAACATATTACATGGCAAAATATTTTCCAGACAGTTCTCGTGTGTGTGTGTGTGTGTGTGTGTGTGTGTATGTCACAGAACCTAACACATAATGGAAGTAACATATTTACTGAATAAATAAATACAACATCTTATTTTAAAAAGATCTCAACTTTAGGATGTTTGAATTTATGTAAGCATTAGATGGAATTCCTTTCTTTAAGAAATACACTAGGGCTATGAAAATTATCTTCATTGACTATCATTTTTCAGATACCTCTTGTGTAGAAGTTCAAATTATCTTGACAAGACTTTTTACTACTCCTATTGCCACCAGATCTGCATAGCTGCAAACAAGTTTGACAAACTTGACAAACAACCTTGACAAACTTGACAGCAACCTGGAGGAACAGGAGAGATAACTGCCTATTGAGTCACCCTCTGAGAATAGGAGATGAAAGTCTATTGATTGATACATTCTCCAAGGTGACCAGGTCTTCTGGGCTCAAGCTCCAGCTGCCTGTAGAAGTAGTCATTTCCATAATGCAACTAACTTTACACTGCTTCACCTTTCAACTCCACCCCATCCCTTACTCCTGCTCTCTGGAGATAAATTTCAAAGAAGCTACCTACAAGCAAATTTTGTTTCCAGCTTTGCTGTTGGGGAACCCAATCTAAGACTATACATTCTACAGTAGAGAAGTTTTAAGTAAAATTTTACTAGTACTGGAAAGAAAAAAAATTGTCTATGCATGTAGCCCTTATTATTTTTAGGAAGGTCTAATTTTTTGAGAGAAATGTAAAAACAAAATGTTCTTAAAATGATTTTTATAGCTAACTCTATGGTCACAGCAGATTAAATGTAATTTTTATATTCAAACTCCTGCAGAGGTGTTTGCCACGTTTTTAGAAACATCCACTATAATGTGTACCTCAGCACTGAGAGTTTTGTAAAACCCGGCAGGAATATCAGCTGACCATGATGCAATAAATATTCTATTTTTATTTTTGGAACAAGTGTTTAATGTGTGCCACCTACTTAGAAAAACTTTCAGGAATATATTCTTCTTATGAACATACTTTTCAATTATATTTTTTGAACAGAGGTCAATTAGTGATAGAAAAGTTTTTGAATAATAAATGACTCCTGTCTAAACTATGCCTATCTTGGAGTAATTTTAAGTTTCTAGTTGTTCTGTATATTATCTTGGTATGCATTGTGAAACCAGACAATAAGCTCAGTAATTTTTAAACAGTAGCTATTGAGTTAGAATTGCATATAAATACAAAAGCAGAGAAATTTGCAATTTGATGTTGAATCCCCTGATGGTGTGTCTGTAGAATTGGTTCCCTTCTGACGTGTGTTGAAGGGGTGTGGCTGAGTGACATGAGTTGATGGTCAGGTTATGCTTTGGTGTGAGGGCAGGTTGCTGACATATGAATGTCGAAGTAGGAAGATTTCTCAGTAGAGAAGCCCTGTGGACTTTTTTACATGTAGAAATATGGAGGGAAAAGGAGTCCAGCATTACATTGAAGCAGTTGTTCAATATATATCTCTAATCTCTGTTTGTTTGGCCCCATTTCCTATATCCATCCCTAGTGATAACTTTGATTTCAGAGCTTTTTCAGGCTTCCCTTGGATGCATGGTCTTCACCTCGTTCTTTAGACTACTTAAACTTTATTATAGGTTCTAGTTTTCTCTACGTTTAATCCCTTAACTTTACAGTCCTCAACTCCTGGGCTGCAGACTAGTATGGGATGTGGCCTATTAGGAACTGGGCCACACAGCAGGTGAGTAGTGGGTGAGAAAGTGAAGCTTCATCTGTATGTACAGATGCTCCACACTGTTCACATCACTGCTTGAGCTCCGCCTCCTGTCAGATCAGCAGCAGCATGAGTTGCAGGAAAACAAGCTCAGGGCTCCCACTGATTCTGCATTACAGTGAGTTGTATATTTCATTATATATTACAATGCAATAATAATATAAATAAAGTGTGCAATAAATGTAATGAGCTGAAATCATCCTGAAGCCATTCCCCCTATCCCCTAGCCCCCACCCACAGTCCATGGAAAAATTGTCTTCCATGAAAACTGGACCCTGGTGCCAAATGAGTTGGGGATTGCTGCTTTAATTCACATCCTTCCTTATTCTTTCAGAAATACTTTCACATTCTTTCAAAATGTCTCATTTGTTAGTGATGTCTTTTTGTAGGCACTGAGAAGGGGAGCAGGTAACAAATGCATGTGCCCAGTCTACCACCTTGAGCTGATGCCCACATCTTGCTGAAACACTTATTTTCCTTGGCTTCCTTCATATTAGACTCTACTCTTTTTTCCTATTATCTGTGAGCCTTTTCTACATTATCTTTTGTCAGATTTTCATTAATTACCCTCCCAATATAATTTGGATCATACAAAGGTTGGTCCTAAGCTTACTTCTATTATTTCATAGTCTCTCCATGTGCTTTCTTAACCACACCAGTGGCTTCATTGCCATTTACATTGTGATGATTCATGTTTATATCTGAACGTTGTTATTCAAACTGTTATTTGTTTTCACACAGTACAATTTTAAGAAACACAATATCCAAATCGCATCACAATCTTATTAATGTTATTAGCATTATTTTTTCTGTTATATTAAATTCAGAGTTTCACTTATTATAAAAATATATCCAATATAGCATACATATTTAGAAAATGCCTTAAAATCTGGAAAAAGTTTTGAATGATAATTATATAGTAATAATTTGTAAGTATCTATTCATTTTCAGTTTATAGAGCTGGTCTAAGGGGAGGTGTGGAATACTCAGTTGTATCTGATGGAGCAAATGCTAAAATAAAAGTAGAAAATAGAAGAATAGAAGTAGTTTAGGAAAGGTGAGGAAAAAAGTAGGGATAAAATTATCCTCATTTCACAATATGAGAAGTTAAGAATTATTTTCAAGAGTTAAGAGAACAGTAGAGATTTAAGTATATTATCAAAGTTCGAAAGGTAAGCAATAGAAAACTATTAAAGTATATAAATATGAAGTAGAGGAAGATAGAAGAAGCATATGCATACTTATTATATGAGGGAGTAAGCAGTTATTGTTTAAGTTTGACTAACCAAGAAGTATGGATATTTTCTAGCATTATGTGATAACCTCATGAAGGAAAAAAAAAAAATGAGAAGTGAAAAGGTTGACTTTATACCAAAAGACTCCTAGAATTGATAAATAAATTCAGCAAAGTCTCGCATTACAAAATCAACATACACTGAGCAGTAGCATTTCTATATAGTAATAACAGTCAAGTTGAGAGTCAAATCAAGAATGCAATACCATTTATAAAAGCTGCAAAGAAAATAAAATATCTAGGATTATACTTAACCAAGGAGGTGAAAGATTTCTACAAGGAAAACTACAAAACACTGATGAAAGAAATTGTAGGTGACAGAAACAAATGGAGAAAGATCCCATGCTGGTGGATTGGAAGAATCAACATTGTTAAAATGTCCATACTGCTCAAAGTGATTTACAGATTCAATGCAATTCCCACCAAAATACCAACTTTATTTTTAACAGAACTAGAAAAAACAATCCTAAATGGTATATGCAACCAAAAGCTAGCCCAAATAATCAACGGTATCTTAAGCAAAGAGAAAAAATCTGGAGGCATCATGTTAACTAATTATACTACAAAGTACAGTAACCACAATAGCATAGTCCTGGTATAAACGTGGAGACATAGATCAATGGAACACAATAGAGAATACAGACATAGAACGATGTAGCTACAAGCAACTGATTTTCAACAAAGCACACAACATGTACTCGGCCAAGGAAGCCCTATTTAACAAATGGTGATGGGAAAATTGGATAGCCACATGAAGAAGAATGAAAGAGGATTCCCATATCTCATTATATACAAAAATTAACTCAAGATGGATTAAAGACCTAAATGTAAGACCTGAAATCGTAAAAATTCTAGAAGCTACCACAGGAAAAAACTCTTCTAGATATCAGCCCAGGCAAGAATTTATGACTAAGGACACTAAAGGCAAATACGACAACAACAAAAATAAATAAATATGAGTTAATTAAATTAAAAAGTTTCTGCACAGCAAAGGAAACAATCAACTGAGTAAATAGACAACCTACCGAATGGGAGAAAATATTTGCTAAGTATATATATGACAAAGGGCTAATATCCAGAATCTGCAAAATAATCAAATCAGTGAGGAAAAAGATCAAAACAATCCCATTAAAAAGGGTACGTACTTTCA
The DNA here is from genome assembly GCA_008750895.1 of Mirza zaza. Lineage (NCBI taxonomy): Eukaryota > Metazoa > Chordata > Mammalia > Primates > Cheirogaleidae > Mirza > Mirza zaza. The sequence continues at coordinate 15,013 of VSMD01095008.1, read as the reverse complement.
TGGTGGGTGCAAGGCGCACCACTTGAAGACTGGACACACTTGAAGCTCTGGCAGAGCAGGGTGGGGAGGGGGGCAGGGGCAAGATATGTAACCCTACCAATATTTGTACCCACAGAATTTGGGAAAAAAATAAATTAAAAAGAAGTAGCAAAAGACATGAACAGAAGCTTTTTTTAAAGCTAGAAAAATGGCCATCAAATATATGAAGAAATTCTTAATATCACTAATCATCAGGGAAATGCAAATTAAAACCACAATGAGATGCTACCTCATCCCTATCAAAATGGCTATTATTAAAAAATCAAAAAAAACAATAGATGTTGCCATGGATGCAGTGAAAAAAGATTGCTTATACACTGTGGGTAGGACTGTAAATTAGTACAGCCTCCATGGAAAACAGTATGGAGATTCCTCAAAGAACTAAAAGTAGACCTACCGTTCGATCCAGCAATCCCACTACGGGATATCTACCCAAACAAAAAGAAGTCATTATATCAAGAAGGCATCTGTACCTAAATGTTTATCACAGCACAATTCACGATTGCAAAGGTTGATAGAATCAACCTAAGTACCCATCAATTGATGAGTAAAGAAAATGTTACGCGCGCGCACACACACACACACACACACACACACACACACACACACACCTCATGGACTACTACTCAGACATAAAGATGAATGAAGCAATGTCTGTTGCAGCAACTTGGATGGAACTGGAGACCATTATCTTAAGTGAAGTATCTCAGGAATGGAAAACCATACACCACATGTTTTCACTAATAAGCGAGAGCTAAAGGATGGGTACACATGGTCATAAAGTGGTGCAAAGGACATTGGAAACTAAGGGAGAAAGGGTTAGGGATACAAACTTACCTGTCGGGTCCAATGTACACTATTCTGCTGATGAGCACAGTAAAAGCCTTGACTTCAGCATTATACAACTCATACATGTAACAAGAATACTTGTGCCCTTAATATTTTAAAATAAAAATTGTTTAAAAAAAAAAGGTTGGCTCCAGAGAGTGAGATTAATGGCAAGGAGGGGTGAGTAGGTTTTTATGTTTCTTTGTTTTTCTGTGTCACTACATTCATTCATATGGATATGTTATTTTGATTCAAAAATAAACATTAATAGACAGATAAATGCCAAGGAAACAAAAGCCATAGGCAATTTAAAGAAAAAAAGAAATATAAGATTTCTGACTTGTTTTGTAAAAAATAAGACTCTCATTGAATGATGTAATCAAAATTTAGCAGATGTTTCCCTACCTGCCTTTTTTAAAGTTAATGGTTAACATTAAAATAACAGTTTTGTTTTACTAATTTATATTGCTTTATTGAGCCTTTCATATAGTACTTCTCAAATAATGATTTGTTGAAAATACAGATGGTTATAAAAAAAGTGTCAACAATGTCAACTGTTGCAGTTACTTCCATTAATATAACTTAAAAATATTTATTAGTTTAGTGACATAGCATTGGTTATGTAAGAAACATGATTGACAGTGTAATGTTATATAAAGATCAGAGGTAATGATACTCAACAGTCAGGGATGTAGGGATTGCTTCTAACAGGTGGAGGGTCAGTATAGTGTCACTATTGAAACATGGTAGGGGGAGAAGAGTATAAATGGAGTTGTAGTTAGTTTTTAGTTTTATTAATAGGAATGTAAATTTGACAACTTATATAGTTTTTATGAAGTGGGTGTGGTGAGGCAATCAAGTTTAAGAAAAGCATCAAAGTTTCTAGAAATGTTGGGGAGAATAGCAGATGAAGCCATCCACAAAAACTTAGTGGGATTGAGTGGCAATGCTGAAGGATCATTTGAAGTTGGTGGCCATGAACACACACATGAAGGTGGGTACGACCTTCCAAGCAGCTTTCAGAGTTTCAAGGCAGTCACAAACTAAGCATATAGTTGAGTTTGTTATGGTTTGGGTTTTGGCAAACAAGAGCAATAGAAGACAGAGGGACAAGGGAAATTTAAATATCTGTTAAGAATTATTCCTGAAATGTTTGCCCATGGAATGTAGAAGGTAAGTTTAGTGATACATCTATGCCATGAAACAAAAGTAGCAGAGATTGTTGCATATGGACACTGAATTTTTCACTTCTTAGTGAAGGTGCTGTCCATTTTGGGATTCTGACTTGTACATGTGCTAGTTTCCTTTGTGATGGTCAATGAAAGATGTAGGAAGAGGTCTATTTTGTGAAAAGAAGGTGTAAGAGCCTCCTCAACCTCAGGCACAATCCAAATGTAAGATATTATATAGATGAATAGTGTAAATGGAACTGATTATTGGTTAGCCAGCAAAAATGTTACCATTTTCAGATAAGGATGTTTAAATTCTTAAGGAATCAATGAGCAAATGCTCAAAATTTTATGGAAATGGCTTATAATCACTCCACTTACAAGCTTTTAATAACATTTAACAATATACATCTTTTTATTTTCACTCTATAGACAATTATGTACTCTTGAAGTTGATATAAAATATGTATACTCTTTCCATAGTGATAGAATACACAACGACGACTCTTAAATATCTTTCTCTAGCCTAGCCCCCTGTTATGGGTATTAGGAATATATATCTGAATGCCTATTGCATATCTCTACAACATTTCCCATGGACACTTTATCTCATCATTGCCAAAACTGAATTCCTCAGGTTTAACCACTCCTCTTTTCTTTCACCTGTGTTATTTTTTCCAGTTAAGAGAATTATTGCCCATTCAATGAACTATGTGAAAGCTTTGACATTGTTTTATATCTAGCTTCTCCAACTCCAAAGCCTCATATTTAATTAATTACCAAATGCTGATAATTCTAGTTCCTTAATATTCAGTAATGTTTCCTGCCCTTCAATGCTACATCACTGCTTTGTTCAGTCTCTTATCACTTCTTGGCTGGTTAGTTTTAACAAGTCCTAAAGTGGTTTCCTAGTCTTTGTTCTTTTACCTACCTATTTCTCCATGCCATTACCTAACCGTGTAGCCTTTGGCAGGTTCTTTCATATCTTTAATATTGGATTCTTCATCACCAAAATGGATATTGCACTTGTACTCTCTACCTGATAGAATTGTTATTATTATGCATATAGTATATAATACTCTGTGTGTGTGTGTATATATATCTCACATAGTTTATGAAGTTTCATCGACTTCATAGTTTATATATAATATATATGCAAACTATATAAGCTATGAATTCTATGAGAAACTAAGTGGTAAGCAGCAAAAATCTTGTGATATAGCTCTGGTCATACATTCTAGCAGCATGTATTTTAAAAACAAGCATATAGAAAACTGTTAAAATAGGTTTTTCCTTAAATTTCACAATCAGTCAGGATTCTCAAGCTCACGTCTTAATAATGGCTTCATAGATTTTTTTACTGCATGACAGAGCAAGCTGCATATCATATATCAGTAGTACAATAGCGCTTGACTTCTTTAGTGCAATGCTTAACTGTAAATGTCTATAAATACAAATGAGGTGTTTAAATTTGAAGATACTTTAGATACATGGCAATACCTATAATTATAGAATCATCACTTCTGCCTGAATTGCACTTTAAAGTTAAAGTTCCAACTGTTCCTATTATTGGAAAAGTAATAATAACAATTATAACCATACCATGAAGTATTAAAAGCTGAACATTCAATTTGAAGGCAGCTAAAATAAAAATGTAATGAAAAGCGAACCTATAAAATGCTTGCAATTCATATACATATGCTATATAGAGTTAATAAAGAACAAAGAAAAGAACTGTGGAGTCTTTATTACAGTTCTTCTCAGATACCCTCTCCCTTTCTGGCATTAAAGTAGTATTATGGTGAATATTTCTCATCCATGGATCATCACTTTCCTATGTCAAAAATTGTATTCTAAGACCTGTATAATCTCACACTAAAAGTGTAAAGTTTCTAACTATGGCAAATGAATTTTTACTTAAAGTTCAAATTATCAGAAAAACATTAATATATCTTTATTTTTCACCTTTGGGGTGGCTGACCATTTTAATGAGCCAAGCAACTTACCATCATTACGTAGAGTGAGTGGCGTTGGAGGACTAAGTACTCGAGCATTTGTCACTGTGTTTTTCACCAGACAAATATAGCTGCCAACATCTGAGGTTTGGACTTTAGAAATATAAAGGTTGCCTGTCTCCTGGGAAATGAACCGCCGGCTGTCTTCCGCCACAAAGGAAGGGAACTCATTAAATACCCAGCTATAGATGATCTCTGAAAATACACAAAATTCAGTTGTTAAATGACACAGGTTATTTCACTAACAGACAAAGCTCAAACAACAAAGGTTTTACTAAGTATTAGATATATTGCAAGGTCATACATATTTGATCTGGATATCTATATAATTCAGTATTTTATATTCAAAGACTATTGCTCTTAATGACTATAGAAAGATTTGAAATATTTCTTCAGTATGCCTAGCCTTTAGCCACTCATCTGTTTAATTCCAATGTGTATTGAACATGTATGAGATACTTAGCACTATAACACTGAAAAAAAAATGAGAGAGACAATTCCCCATTCCCAAAGATCAATTTAATGGGGAAGATTTACCCAAATCTATGAAACAATGTGGAATAAGGACATGGAAAAGGTATGGGAGAAGGCACTTAAGGAATCATATCAATCAATGAAAACATCCTGAGTTAGGAGATGGCTAACTCAGGCATCATTTACTGGTTTATTCAACAAATATTGGTTGAGGATCACTACAAGCCAGATATTGTTCCATGTGAAAACAAATAAAGTCTATGGTTTCATGGAGCTTTAGTTATAGTGGGAAGAAACCAAGAATACACAAATACACGTATGTCAAGTGGTGATAAATACTGTAAAGAATACTAAAGCATCTTAAGAGAGCTAGAAAGTGACAGGTCTGAGAAGGACAAGTGAATTTATACTTTAAAAGCTCTCTCTGACTGCTGGGTAGTTAGAGGACAAAGCAGAGACTGGAGGAGGGGAAGCAGGAGCAAGAAGGAATAATATCCACTAGCCTAAGAAGCTATTTTCAAAATAGTCATGAAACATATAAATAGTCTGCTCTAGAATGTTAGTGGTAGTGATAACGGCGGGGAGTGAGAAGTGATTGCTAGAAAAGTTGACAAATATTGCTGATGGATCAATTATAAAATGTGAGAAGCGGAGAAAAGCCAAAGATTAAAGTTTTGGGCCCCAGTGACTGAGCTATTACAAGAGTGTGTTTGCCTTTACTGAAATGGGAAACTACAGGAAAAGTAGGTTTTCGAAAATGTGGGAGGATTGAAATCAGGATTTTAGTTATAACAGAGTAAAATACAGAGACTATCAGGAATTCAATTAGAGAAATTGAAAAAAAAATGTACTTTAGAATATGGAGGCCTATCCATTCAAATCTGGACAGGCATTAGAATTACCTGTTATTTTTGCAAGAACAGATTCCAAGACTTTGTTTTCCCAGAGTTGTTTGTTTAGTAAGACAAGGTATTTGTATTTTTTAGAAAGCTCAGCATGTGATTCCAATCTGCAATGAGGCTTGGAAAGCCCTGTTTTATCTCTGTCTTGTCTTCTCTCTCTCTCTCTCTTTTTGACTCATTCTCTCAGACCTACCATGGATTGTCAAAAATAAGTTCATAACTCTGGCCCTACCCCATTTCAAATGGGGAGCCTGGCATTTGGTCAACCTTTCTGAATACTGAAGCAGAGACTTGAAGTTATTCATTCATATGGCAAGTCAATATAACTTATTTCAAAACTTTACATAGAGATAAATAAACTTTGAATAGAACTCCTACCAATGTATTACTACTACTATTTCATGCTTTGCTTTAATTGAATTTATTACCAATGTATTGTGTTCAGTAAACGTAAATCATGAATTTTTACAAATTTGTGTTTAAGAAAGGTGGTGTCATAGGCTAACTCCTAAGAAGAATCAGAAACATTTTCACAAACATCATCTTAGGAAAGTGTATCCTATGCAATCAACTGATAAACATTGCAAATTATATTCCTTTTGTCCAAATGTTCCCCTGTACACATACCCTATTTTCTTTACTTAATTTAATTTGTATTTGTGCTTAAGTTCATTGGGAATTCCAGAAGCATTATAAAGTCCTGATTCAATTTAAATTTTGAGATAGTTTAAGTGGAGAAATTATTTAACTAACTTTTTGGAGTTCAGTTTTATCATTCATAAACAGGGAATGATATTACCTACTATATTAGATTTCAGACAAGATAATATATCTAAGAACTTAACACGTAATCTGCATTCATAAAACATGACAAATAACATTTTTATTATCATTCCATTGCCCCAAAATTATTAGGTTATGCGCTTCTTCTATGTGCACCATTTACATATGAGGAAAACAGTACAGAGGATCTAAAACAACTCTGAAAGAATAATGACTACTTAAATATTATTTGATCTGTTTTCCATAGAAAATTTCAATGATGAGTTGAATGTTGATTCTAAGCAAGATTTAGCCAATATTTATTATTTTCAAGGCATATATTATAGTCCTAGAAGAAGCCTGAGAATTTTGAAATGTTATATTACACTAGCTCATAATTACAACATACATGTGCAATATCAAAACCTTTCAAATGTTAACAAATGTTTTATAAAGAAACCTATTTTTTTTTGTAGTTAAAGTTACCCAGCTGGCAGTCTTTAGTCCACTTGATATTTTATTAAGGATTAAAAAATATATATATCCATATGGCTTTACTCAAAGGAAGCCCATGGAGTATAATTAAACTACTTCAGTCAGTTCTCACACAGTTCGACTAGAGTCTAAATTCAAGGATTTCTCACATTTAATAATATGAAACCCTCTAAGTATTATAATGAAAGTTTCATGTATCATAGCTCACAAACATTTTAACATTTTTTCATATATTTTAGATTAAATTTTACTAGGATTTTTCTGAAATTTTGGTTTATGCTACTTGAAATTTTGCGGAAAAGTAAAAAAGTAACAATTCAAATCTATCATTCATTGAAATATTATTTCTTTTACACTAATACTATTTTATTGAGTCAATGTTTTATAAAACATTTTTAGAATAGGATAGGAAAAATGTATTTACACAAAATTGACATTTTCGCAAATTTTACAGGTAAATGGGTATTTGGGGCTCAAAAATGCTTATTTACCTCTTCAAATAAGTCTTCAGTTTCATCTAGCAAAGCATTTCATAATTCCAAGAAGTATAAAAAGTAGAAATGGTACACAATAGAAAAACTGACAACCTGAGTTTGCATTGGATTTTCTGCTAGTGCCAAAAATAAGAATATTGAACTGAGCTAAATTTATTTTGATAGGCCAGTTAACTATCTCCTATAAATTTTTCTACTATTAAAATTTATTTAATATTCTTTTCAAACTTTATTGTCATAAAAATAAACATATAATTATTTTTTAGTAAATATCATAGTCTAAGGATTATATAATAATTCAGGGAGATGGCAGAATGTAGTTGGCTCTGGTGCTACAGCCTTTAGATTTATATACCACTTTGTTTAATAACAACTGTTCTGCTCCTTAAAAATAATTTAATAATGCTGATTTGTGAAATGGTAAAAATTTAGTAGTATTATTATTTTAGAAGATATTGAGATCAGTTGGTCAACTGCCATTTTTTCCATTTTCTAAGGTTCTTTTATAATAATATGTTTAGTTAAACCAATTAAAATGTTTTGGAAGTTCTTGGTCTGATTCTTTGGTGAGTAGTCCCTATTTTAGCAATGCCTATTTTTGAGACATCCTGTGCATCTTAGGTTGTGAAAGTTTCCCTCGAGAATGCTCTCGCATTCTACTAACAGCCCCACTTGGGACATATCCACTAGGGATTGATTTTTATGTTAAATATTACTAGTGTATTTTTGATACTATGTGGTAATATACATTTGGCCCATGAACCCATGAGCTGTGTAGGCCTTTTGTTGCTCCTGGGAGAATTTTTGTCTTCCACTCCGAGCCACTGAGAGTCATTCTAATTTGCTAAGGGTTTAGCCCATCTGGGGCCTGCCCTGATGCGGACATTGCTATTTCAGCTACCACTCTCAAACAGACTCAAAGACTTGTCCTTTGCCCTGGCAGGATCATTCATTCTCAAGGTCCTAGACTTCAGAGTCTATTTCCATGACATAAACGATTCACCTCGCTGCCAAGATTTCCTCAGGATTAACACTAGAACATATGCATTGGATTTTACTTCCTATTTGTTTCTGATACCTGGGGACTTCCTTTTCTTTCTTGTAAGCTCAGCTATATATTAAAATTTACTTTGGTTTATTTTACTCATCATTTCTAAATGTTAGTGGTGGGAAAATTTCCAGGTTGGTTCTATCTGTCTCTTGCCCCAATTGAATGTCCAGGTTTTATGACTTCATGCATTATAGACTTTCAACACAATTGCTGCAATTGATTCAGTATCAAAAACAGAGGATCTTCTCTTTGCTCCTCTGACAAATATGATGATTATTTAAATGATATATTTCCACATCTACAGAGTATATAAAAACAGGAGTACCCATATGGGCAATGATGCTCATTTCTCATAACTACAGTGCCATTAACGAAAAAAGTATGAGAATGGGGAATGAAACTGCATACTGGATTCTCTGAAGTCTTTGAAAACATTTTCAAAGAGTAGTCATATGTAATTCATTTCAATATTCTTTAATATAACTACAAGTTGGGAAATGACCATTCTTCTTTCTAATAATGTATGTACACATCAGAGGCTTTGGGTCAAAGGATTTGGAGAGAACACAATGGATATAGCATCTGAGTTGTTCACTGACCCAATTAATAATGCAACTCTCCCAGGGATCCTATTTTCTTTATTCCTATCAGCTACAAAAAGAAAAACTTAAAAATCAGAAGCTTCCCTATTTTTGTAAAATGCTTAGCTTTATGATTTATGGTAAGATTTTCAGTTAATAGGCTATATTCAGCAAAATCCCTGATCTTACTCCTTTTTGGCTATTACTGTGATATGAGATTTAATGTTATATCTGTCGAAATACTGTGATTATAGTTTGTTCTTTATTATAAAAATAAAACTTTTAGTTTAATTTTTACATAGTTTAAGTTTGCATTTACAGTTTTATATTATTGTGTTAATTTTTACTGATACTGCTTAGTGGACTGTATGTCATTAGCATCTTAATATTTACTACTTGCCTTATGATAACATTTATTTTCACAATTCTGTCATTCATTATGACTCCTTTCCTCCCATTTATGATGACTTAATTGAGTTAAAGATACTCGAATAGGAAAACTTAGTAAATTACACATAGGAACAATAAGATTTTAAAAATTGGCATTACAAGTATTTTCTTTTTAGAAAGTTGGTGGCTAATGCTCCTACTGTGAATTTTTGAACTAATGACATCATGAAAGAAATTGTAGAAAATCATCCAATTAATTATCCATTACTACTGAGCATAAGGGGATACAATCTAAATTTTGTAGGAAATATCTTTTTACATTGCTGATGTGTACGTTATTGTAATAGAAAATGTCATTATTAGCCATGTCAAGTACCCTTGCAAGAGAAGAGATTTACCTTCTTCACCACTATATCTTTATAATATAACAATACTTGGCATGTAGCTGCTCAATAAATATTGGTAAATAAATGAATTATTAGGATAAAAATAGCTATATATGTTTACATTAATCTCTCTAAATTTTAAGAACAATAGTTGATTTTAAACTTAATTGCAAATTTTCTAAGATCTAAATGGATTTATTTTGGCCTTGAGAATATTAGTCAAAGAGAATATTTGACATTCGGCTAAATGGAGACACTGAGAAATAACGCAGGCAGTGTTAAGGATCTGAAATATACTGTCAATGATCAAAAGAAAAAGGGTCATTTTTTCAAAGGTACTATGAAGTATTTTCATTATTTATTATACTCAGTAAGTTAAGTAAGATGAAATTTTAAAGGTTGAAGGGACGTTAAATTTTAAGGTAGTCCGATCTCTATCTCAGGTTCATAGCTTCATGGATGGTCAGTTATTTTGCCTCTGCTTGAGCATGTTTATTGACATTTTGTTGAGGAAGCCTATTTGGCAGTTGAAGTTGTTAAATGAATCATATATAAAGGTCATTTTGGTTACTAGCTTTGAGAAGGGGGCTGCGATCAGGACAGCCAGGGTATCAACAAGTACTGATGAATTACTGTGCAAAGCATTGGCAATATAAAATGGGGTTTGGAAAAGAACTAAGTTAAGAGCTTACTGTGAGTCACACAATTGACACATTTTTCTGCTTAGTTCTTCCCTTGATCCCCTCCCCAGTCTCTCTCTCTCTCTCTCTTTCTCTCTCTCTCTCTCTCTCTCTCTCACACACACACACACACACACACACACACACTAGAAGTCAGCATCATAAGGGAATAAGATCATACACTTTGGAATCACAGAAACCAGGGTTTCAGAGATGGCTGTGTGATCCACCAACTACGTGAGTTTTGGCAAGCTATTTCATGTTATTAAAGCCTTAATCTTCTTATCCGTTAATTGGAATTATTAGAGGAAAAGATGGTTAAATGAGATATTACATGTAAGATTAGCACTATAGAAATAGATTTAGGCATTGTTATCATTATAATCATCTTCAACATCAAAGGTCTGAGGCTAAAACAAGTGAAGGAACCAGTAGAAAATTACAGCTAATAAGTGTCATGGGAAAAATTCAAATTTGTCTGACTCATTCTAAGCCTATATTCTATTATTGTATCACACGTCTTCAATTTGTAGTTCGAATTTCTTGAACTTCAGTTTCAGTATCCATAAAATGGAATAGTAATGTCTATTCACTTAAATGAGAGTGCTCAACATGCCAGGATTGCTCAATAAGGCCAGCTACTGGCTCTGGATAAAAGACTCAGTATAATGCAGAATTTGGTACATTGTGGATTTATCCTTCACCTGGTACAATTGGATTTAATCTCTACAAGTGTCAAAAGTGTCACCTATAAAATACAATCAGAGACAAGGATCCTGACAGTAACAATAGAATAAAGCTTCTAACTCCTGGTTAGTACCCAGAGAATCAAGATATTTGTAAAGATGTTGTGAAGAAATGCAAGAGAATGTCATACATTTTAAAAATGAAATTACCTTTTATACAAAGCAGGCTGTATTATAACATGAAATTTCAGTTATCTTGGTTGAACAAAACAAAGTACTAATTTTATTTTTTTAAAGTTTTTGAGACATGTATTTTCATTATGTTTATTACCTAAAGTCAAAAGAAGCAGAGTGCTGCTTCATAATTATAATGTGTCACCAAGACAGAATAAAATTTTATGTGCATACAGTTCAAAACACCTTTAGCAAAACACAAGATAAAGAAAAGAGTATTTGTAATAGAAACAGTGGTATGCTGGCCTTTTCTCATGATCTGCAATTTTAACAGCTCTGAGCTAGTGAATTCCAAGTTCTAGAGTTCAAGAAATTACATCAACTGGGTGACAGCAGTTATTTTTATTTTTTCTATGGAATGTTTCATCGTATGGAGGACATTTTTATCCCAGGAGCCTTGTGTCTAGCTATAAAGGTCATTGCTAACTCTTTTAAAAATACAGCCTAAATTTCTTGCTTTGCTAAGGGGTTTTAAAATTCTCTTGTATTGAATTGTAAACTCTTATAAGGTCTAAGGCTAGCATTTACTCAACAGTGGGCAATAGTCAGTGTCACAAGCTCAATTTAGGCTTAGAACTTTGCATTAAAAAGCATCCCTTCTAGGCTTCCCATAATTCATTGTTAAAGTTCACAGATTCCCACCTTTAATCAACACTAGAGTATTTTTGATCTGCAATCCTGCCAGTGAATATGACCTTGATGTGCTTATCAAAATCATGAAGATCTTAACTTAAAAAAAAAAAAAGATATCCACAGAGAATTAGACATGACCAAGGTAATCTAAACACTTACCTTTCATTAAATCAGAGCATCGGAGGGCATAGTAATCATAACATTAATAAAAACAGTGAACACTTATGATCTTACATCAGGTCTCTAGAAACAGAATCAGTGAAGGGGGCTCTTTCCAACGTGATGTATTGAGGGAGTGCTCCCAGGGGAAGGAATTAAGGGAAGCAAGATAGAGTAAGGGCAAAAACAAAACAGAAAAAGGCTAAGCAAGGATGTAGTCCCTGCCAGAGATTAGTTTAAGACTGATCCCATTGTGGGTTCTCAAACACAAATTCCATTGCAGAATTGGTGAGTGAGGCACCAGGAGCGAAAGAGTGTCAGTTATTTGCACCTCTCTTCTGTATCAGTCGTTACTGGCTGCTGCTTAGGGGAGGTAGGGTGCAGTAAGGGCATAAGCACAATTTTCCAGGTGAAGGAAATTTTCTGGAGAAGGGACAGCAGTCAACACTCATAGCAGCTGCTAGAGGGTGCATTAGCCAGATGAAGACACCTGGGTAGGGTACCAATAGGCTCTAGTAAACTTGTATCACACTTAGTATGTGCCAGGCAGTGTGCTCTATGTATATTAGCCCATTTAATCCGTGCAGGAATAGGTAGTCTCATTTTATAGATGAGGAAACTAAGATACAGAGAAGTTTAATAACTTGACGAAGAATTATTACCAAGCATGGATCTTTATGTGGGAAAAAAAAAAAAAGAAAAAACCTGATGAAGAGTGATTTCAAATATTTATTAGATTGAGGTGTGTGTGTGTACGGAATCTAATTTTGCAAATTAAAAGCTTGATGGTTAGAATAGTGACTAATCAGAGCAGTGCCTAAATCCCACTCACCAAATCAAAAGCAGGTTACTGATTATTCCTATTGACCATTAAGTCACATTCTAATTAAACCATGCTCACAAAACCACACTAGTCTTAAGTATGTAAGACAGTAAGGATATGTCTGGCTGGCAGAGACCTACTATAAAATATCAGTACAGTGTGCTGGAGAAAAAGATACCCATAGACATAAGAGTGATATTATTACACAGTTATAAACATGGGTACTTATTCCTGATCTCCTCATAATTAGGATTTACAGAGTTTTCCAAATATTTTACCACAAAAAGTCCCATAGATAATAATTTTTAAATTAGCCAGTATTTTCTGGAATCAATAGCTATCCACAAGATGGCAGTACTTGGTGAATAGAAAGGATTAATCTTGGGTGACATTCCAAAAGGAGGAAAATGGAAACCTTGGTTAGCAAAATAAAGTTTTCTGATACTCCTGTATTTTATTTAGTAAAAAATTACCTTTTATCCTAAGGATATTTGTCATTTATATATAACTAGAATAATTAAATTTTAATTTATCTCTATGTTTTAAAAATAAAATAAAATTCATAAAGTAGGTATTCAAAGTCCTTAACATTTTTCATTGACAGTGAATTTTTCAAAAGATATTTTCACTTATTTTAATTTCATGCCATGCAAATTTTATAGTATAAATTTGAAGATTTATTGCATTATAAATATTAACGGAAATAAATATGAGTTTTATAAATTATCCCCCTTCTTACATAGGTGAGTCACAGAGGACAAAATCCTCTAGAATTGTGATTTGCCTAAATTTTAGACATTAAATGTGGAAATTTGGTTGCTTTGGTGTTTCATTTATCATATAGGTGCAGCAGAGAATCTTCAGGTAAGATAAATTATTATAACGAGGTTGCCTGCCTCTCAACTTCTTCTTACATTCAATGTAATTTTTCATAAATGTTCTTTGTACTTTTATGGCTTAACTAATGCTCACTAATCCTTCATGCAAATCTTTAATGAAGGCAATTTATTTGTCACATTGCCATGCACCATCTAGAAATAGTGGATATTGTCTATTTATCAAGAGGCACTGAAATGGTTTATTTTCTGCTCTGAGGGTTTGTCATGTGGCTCACCTGCTTCAAAAAAAAAATTCCAATCATAAAAAACATATTTATCTCTGTTGGTATGTAATCACTGTAATAAATCTTTAAATGACTATTCAAATTCACATAGCATGAAACTTTTGGTTAGATTTTTTTTTAGTTGAATTCTGTGTAAAAAGTAGAAAAGTCAGTATGAGTTTTGCTAATAATATAAATAGTAAAAGAGCCATTTAGAATTTATTTTCTTTCATATTCTACTATATAAGAGGCTTTCCCTATAAAATCATATTTAATTTTTTTAATTAAATTTTTTAATTTTTTTAATTAGGTTTGTACCATTATCACCATGTTGTTAATTCCATCAAATTGTCATCAAAATATATTTGTAAACTAGACATTATAATAATGTCAAGTATTGAATAATAGAGGGTTTGAGCAATTAAAAGACAAAAAAGGAAATATAACTTGAAAAAATGAACATATTTAAAGTAATTAAGAGTGGCCATTATTTTGACCCTAATATTCAAGCTCTATCAGAAATGTGTACCATCTATATACTATAGAAATAGAAGTTTTAAATAGAATATTAAATTGTTAATTCCTCCTGAGTCTTTTTTTTTCCATTTTTCTCCTTTCTCTTTTTTTATATGCTCAGAATATTTCCAGACTTCGGTTTTCTAAACTGGCTTTTCCCTCAGTCAGTTCCCACACTGCCTTAGTCTTTAACATTTTTTCTATTTCCAGGATATGGGAAGGATTGACTTTGTAAATTCCAAACGTGTTCAGACTTCTTTGTTAAGCATTGATCACTCAGATATGGTCTGTGTATTCTCCACAAGTGTGGGCTCTGTGATGTATTTCTCCCCTAAGCCTCTGTTCATGGTTTGTTGATTAATTAATAATTCTGGTGATTGACTCAGTGATATTTCCCCAAAACTCAAGACTACTAGGAACTATAATAGCTGAAATAAAAATACTATAATTTTCTTGAAACACAGGAGGGCTACACAATATTATAGTATTTGAAATAGGAAAACTGCATGTCTGCAGGGATTACTGCAAATTTCAAGAATTTAAACCAGTTGTTGGGTGGATAAATTTACTCAGAAACCACTGATTTAGGGGATG
>VSMD01095004.1:0-44574 GCA_008750895.1 Mirza zaza | reverse complement strand
TGACGACACGGCACTCACTCTAGCCTGGGTAACAAAGCGAGACTCTGTCTCTCAAAAAAAAAAAAAGTTTATTTTCTTTTGGTTTCTTAAATTGTATGAAAAGATGAAAGATATTTGGCTCTATTAGTCAATATGTAGTATTTCACATCAAAAAATGTTCTATAAAAATATGGTTTTAGAGATGATAAAATATATATTCATGACATATTAATGTATAATAGTTCAAAATTGCTTACTTCCTGGGTTTCTACAAGAAATTAAGGTTACTAAAAATTCAAAGTTATAATTAATATATGTAATTCTGTATACAAAATGTACAAACAATAATTTTTGTGTGATAAAGAATTTTGTGTGGTATCAATGATAAGGGGGAAAAAAGTGAATTTTTGTCCCAGGGTAAAATGACTGGTTGTTCCAATATTAAAAAGAGGGGTATGTGAGACAAGACTAGGGGCTCAAGAGAATGATGGAAGGTCCAGGCAGGTCACAGGGGGTTTAGGACGGACGGGCCTCATACATGGAGTTTTGTGTGTGATTGTGTTGGCCGGGCTTGGAAGGAATTGTTTATAAATTGTTCTAAGAACTGAGCATTGGTGTCAGGATGCACCGATAATGGACTGGAGTCTGGTTCTCTATGTGAAGACAATAACATTTTCTTAGGATTTTTCTTTTTATTTTCTGAGACATAGTCTCACTCTATTGCCCAGGCTAGAGTGCAGTGCTATCAGCCTCGCTCACAGCAACCTCAAACTCCTGGGCTCAAGCAATCCTCTGCCTCAGCCTCCAGAGTAGCTGGGACTAAAGGTACTCACCACCATGCCCAGCTAATTTTGTTCTAGTTTTAGTAGAGACGGGGTCTTGCTCTTGCTCAAGCTGGTCTCGAACTCCTGAGCTCAAGCAATCCTCCCACCTTGGCCTCCCAGAGTGCTAGGATTATTGGCATGAACCACTGTGCCTGGCCAGGATCTTGATCTGCTCTTAGTAAAAATAAAAAAATTATAAGAGGTTTTGATTTTAATTCTGAAATCTGTTTCTTTAAATTTTCAACTATCTTCCCAACTATAGCTTCTTCCTGTTTTACAGTTTCTACCAAATTTCAAGTTGGAAGTGTTATCCTCTTAATTTAAAACGATAATTTTATTTCTCAAGGTAGATTATTTTCTCTTAAAGCTTTTCAGATTCAGTAGCTCAAGGGCGTGGCTTTTTATAATGCATATCTCACTACACTGGATTTGCAGTTCATGCATTGTTGCTTTCTGCTCTTCTTCCTTCTCTCCCCAAAAAGGCATATCTTTTTGCTTAACTAAAGGGGTGATTCTCTCCCTCAATTCTTTTTTGGTCAGTTTTTGTAGCTCTTCACCCCCCTTCCCACCAGTTCTGACTCTGCTATTGTGCTCTGATGCTGAGAATGTTTGTCCTGAAGACCTAGGAGAACAATGCTTCCTCCAGTAGAACTTGATTCTGTACGCTTGGATTTCCATGTTGTTTCTAAATTGCTCGTTGTAGCCAGGCACGGTGGCTCACGCCTGTAATCCAAGGACTCTGGGAGGCCGAGGCGGGAGGATTGCTTGAGGTCAGGAGTTCAAGACCAGCCTGAGCAAGAGCGAGACCCAGTCTCTACTAAAAATAGAAAAAAAAAATAGCTGGCCAATTAAAAATAGAAACAAAATTTAGCCAGGTGTGGTGGTGAGCATCTGTAGTCCCAGCTACTCGGGAGGCTGAGGCAGGAGGATTGCTTGAGCCCAGGAGTTTGAGGTTGCTGTGAGCTAGGCTGACTCCATGGCACTCACTCTAGCCCAGGCAACAAAGCGAGACTCTGTCTCAAAATAAACAAACAAACAAACAAACAAACAAATTGTTCTTTGTAACCAGGCAATTTCACATACTTTTACTTTTTCTAAAAGCCACGCAATCCCCTGCTCAGGTACTGGATTTCTTGTTTATATTATTCTTCTATGGTATGGCATATACTCAGACCCTAGACACCCAGTCTTCCAGCGTCTAATTGATTTCAAGTACTTTTCCAAACCTAGAAGGTTTGATTCCAAGTTATCCAAATGTGCGTCCCATAAGGAGGAGCAGTCATATTGCAGGAAGTTTTTCTTTACCTTTTTAAGTAAGCAGCCTAAGAAACAGAGATTTTGTGTTTTAAGATAGTTTCTTGTGTTTTGTGCTGTCTTTATTAGGTTTTTGACTGCTTGGGAAAACTAAGTCATCTCTAATATAGGCCTAAGCTTTTTTTTTGCCTCTCAACTATGTAACCTTTTATGTTTGCTTTTGAAGTCTTTTAAATATCATTCTAATTAAATAAATGACTATTATTTCTCAATGACATGTGATTCCATCTTAATTAAATATTTTAAGCCTTTAACATCTTTGACAAACTTCCCTGAATTGAATTCTAATTAAAGTTTTTTTAACCTAAAATTGACTTCAGGATTTTTCAGTTGGGCCCCTGAAAAGCCTCCAAGGAGGTGTCTCTCATTAGGCTTATTTGATATGTTGTATTATATAAAAAGCACTGTCCAATAATAAAGTGATACTGGATCTTCTTCAGCTAATGTTTACATGGATATGCTATTGATGTGAATGTTCTGAAACTTATATAAAATTTATTAAAGTCTAATAGTTTTAGCGTGATACTGTGAGTCATGATTCTGGCTGTTATCTTAAAATGCTGCATGCGGGAGAAATGACTGAAGTCCTTTGTCAATTGCTGGACTTTCATCAGATTTTAACTGCGGCTATTCTAAGTTTTGTCGTCTACGGTGTTTATTCTTCCCTAAGGGCATGTGCAGTCAGATTCCTAAAAAGGAATCTCACAAGTCCTCTTAAATGCAGGTTTCTAGTCCTGTGCATTGCTTCTGAGTTCTGGTTATCTACCTGTAGACTGGGCTAGATCCTGAATTCCAGTTCCTTCCAATATCTGGCTACAACTCTCCCACTAAGAACGAGAACTGCTCTGTTCCTAAGGCCCTACAAGCTGAAACTGAACGCATTTCTAGGGACAAATCTTGTGCCCCATGTAGGGACCATACGGAGAGTTCACCAAATCACTCCATGCCATAACCAGAGACATTTGAATTGCAAAAGTGCCGGTGTCCCAAGACCCTCGAAACAAGACTCCGTGGCATAATGAGATTCTTACCCCTCCCCTTGCCCAGCGTTTTCACCTGACAGAGAAGTGCTGTGGTTAAAATTTCACAGTTGGGAACTGCTGTGAGTAACTTGACAAGAATGTGACCTGAAACTCCCTTTAGTCCACCTAGCGGGTAACCGTAACAACATCCTAACACAACGTCTCGCTCAAGCTGTAGCAGGACGCCCTTTTACACAGTTGGCGCTCTCTGCTTTAGTTCCACCGAGGCATGGAGTGCTGCTCGCTGGCCGTGACAGGCCGCCCCCAGCTCCCACCAGGGTCTCTCGATTTGTTTCGTCGTTTCCTTGGTCTTGGACTCCTGGTCTGAGATCACTATACAACCTGAATTTATTATCTCCTGCCGCTTTCCCTTAGAATCATTTCCTTTAAACACTGCACCTGTTGCCTGTCCACCCTCTGCAGGAATGACACTCTCCGTGCGGCAGTGCCAGGCCAGCACTTGAGAGTGACCGCTGACACCCACGGACTGAACGTAGCTCCATAGTTGACTCTGTGTAGACGCAGCCTGGGAGTCGCTTTCCCCAGACTCTCGTGCCGCTCAAAGGTGGCCGAGAGCATTTGACACTGACTCCGAGTTAGCAGTCACTCCCTGATGTAGGGCCAGACCGGCCACTGGGAACAAGGCCATCCCGGCACCGAGGGACAGTCAGCACCTAACTCTAAGGGTAGGTGATCAGTGTTACTTTCAGAGAAAAATCTTGATCAGAAGGGGGAAAGGCGAAAGTTGTATGACTGAGACCGGAGTTGCTCATGTCGGAGCTGGGGAGGCAGCGGAGGGGAGGGCTCTTGTGCACTATTCGTCTGGATAGTTCTAGCACAAAATAGTTCTCAAACCGTAGCTCACCGCATGAGTCACACAAGGACAGCTAGCAGCACAAGGACAGATAGCTCTTATACAAGAACTACTGCCCGACACACAGTCTCACAAGCCCAGAGCAGAACTACAAGGGCCTGACCCTCACTGCAAGATTACGAGTCATATCCAGCAACTACCGACACTCACCAGTGAGAGCTCGAGGGCACCTGTTGGATGCTGCCAGCTCCAATGAACTTTCTTTCAAAATGACCTGCATAACCTCCCTTTCCCCCAATAATCCCTGATCGTTTTCTTTGTTCTCCAGATATATCAGGGGCCACCCTGTTCTGCATGTATGCCTGGGGTTATTGCAGTCCTACTCCATCCCTCTCTTTCTGTTTTATGTTGATAACATAGAGGGTGAGGGGCGGGGAGGGGCAGGGCAGGGGTGGGGGGGTCACTGTCACAGACAGAGTGGCTGGGAATGGGCCTCTCTGGGCATGTGAGGGTGGATCCAAGGCTGGCAGGTGAGGGTGGGGCTGGCAGGTGTTGGGGGCAGGGGCGCTCCAGGCAGGGGAAGGGCTGCAGCAAAGGCCAGGACACTCCAAGGACCAGGGGAAGGGTGGGGAGGGGACCCCAGCAGAGACTGAGGGGACGGGAGGCCCATCCTTGGGGGTCGCCTTCAGGCTGCGGCTTTGCTGGTGAAGGGAACGGCTCAAGGGCTTTCTAGAGAGGCCTGGCATGACCTGCTCCAGGTTCTCGTGAGCCACTCTGCCGCTGAGCTGAGAATGTCAGGAATGGTCAGTGATCTCCAGCTGCCCGGCCTGAGCCACTCTTTGTGGGCCTTTCTGGTCTTAGCACAGAGAACGGGCCCTCCAGGGGCAGGACAGGCCACAGGGCCAGTCAGGGCCAGGGCAGCAATCAGCCTGGGAGTGAGGGGGACCGGGGTGCCCAGACTGGGGACACCGTCCTGGGTCAGGGTGGGACCCAGTGGGCGTTGGCTGTGAGGGAGGGGCAGAGGCGGGGAGGACTCCAGCTTGGGGGTAGGGCAGGTTGCAGTGACCGTCTTGGAAGGAGGTACGTTCATGCAGACAGCAAGTCCCTTGGGGACTGTTGACCGGACGTGCCGTGGGGGGGCACGAGGGCCTCGGGCGGGGATGGGAGGGGTGGCCTGACACGATCCGGGTGCATCGTTGTGCTAAGGGGGTGGCCCCAGATCAGCCTTGACCCCACGTGCCTCGCCACCCCACACACACCCTCACCAGGCCCTGCCTCGTGTCTCAGCATCTCCCCACACCCACGGCCACCGTCAGCTCCCTGAATGGCCAGCCTCTCCCCGCTGGGCCCTGCCATGAGTGGTCACTCTGAGTCCAGGGCAGCAGGGACGATCAGAGCTGGTCAGTCCCAGGCTACGGCTCCTCTTTGTTCTAGAAACACAGCCCGGCCCGCCCCATGCCCGCCAGGCCCGACGTGCCTCCAACCGTCCAGCTGTTCCTGCACCCTGCAACCTTTGCCCCAGCTGTCCCCGGCCTGGGACGCCCCCCAACCCAGCCGGCTCAGCCCAAAGGTCAGGAGGGGTCATGAGGGGTCTCTATCCATCGCTTGCTTCCACCTCTTCCCCTCCCGCCCCCCGCCCTGCCATCCTCTCCAGCTATGTCTGTCCTTTCTCCCATGTCTCATTCCTTCCAGTGACTTCTCTCTCCCGGGAGAGGCGGCTTCCGCCAGGGCACACAGGGATTTTGTTCATTCTGTCCCCAGAACTCAGAAGCTGCATGGGCACCTCGGACAGAGGCCACTGTCCCCAAGGTGGCCTTCTCAACCCTCCATTCTGCTCCTGACCCTGGGCACAGACACTCTGAGGTCAGGGGACCTCCTGGACCAGCCGGCTGCATCGGCCTTGGGCACCCCATGCCCTGCCCCGCCCTGCTGAAGGGTCTTTGTCAAACCCTTCTCGGATCATCCTCACCTTCAGCATCCCCTGTTCCCTGTGGCCTCCCTGGCTAGAAACAGCTGGGCCTGGGCACCTGCTCCATCATGTGTGTGCCTGTCAAGGCCCCTCCTCAGGTGGCCTGCAGGGACCTGTGTGCAGTGGCTTAAAGCAACACACCTGTTAGCTCACAGTGCTGACAGTCAGGAGCCCTGAAGCCACGGTGTCGGCGGGCGGCTTCTCCTGGGGGTCCAGGAGGATGCGTCCCTTACATTTTGCAGCTTCTGGAGGGCACCTTTGTCCTCAGGTCCTGCACCTCCTTTGGGTCACTCCAACCCTTGCCTTGCGTCCTCACACCTTCCCTGACTCCGATCCTCCTGCCTCCTCTGATAAGGACCCCGTGATGACATTGGGCCCACCAGATAACCCAGGGCGACCCCTCACCTCAAGGTCTTTAACGCAGTCACACCTGCTACAGTAGGGTGTCTGTTAGGATGTCTTTGGGGGCCGTGACTCTGCGGCCACACCTGCCAGGACTGTGTTTCCGCCAGCCTGTGCCGTTCCCACCGTGGGCGGGTCGTGGTCCCTGTGGGCGTCCCACTGGGCTTGGCCAGGCAGTTCGCAGGCTGCCTTTTCAGATGCTCTCTGACCGCTGAGAGTTCTCCTTGGTCCCCCTGAAGAAGGGCGCCTCGCCTAAAGCTCCCCATTGATAACCGGAGCTCGTGCCCTGGGTGCCCGGGCTGGCCCTGTCACTGGCAAGGACTTCCAGGGGACCTAACCAGGTGAACCCACAGGCGCTGCAGGGTGAACCTGCGGGGTAGCGGCTGCGCAGGCCGCTGAGGGGCGTGGAAGACTCACCGGCTCCGTTGTGCCCTATCCCCCTACCCCCCCATGCAGCTCGGGGTCAGATGGGGGGGCTCCTGCCACCCCGCCCCCTCTTCTGCGGCACGTGGCACTAGCTCCTTGGGTGTCTGGAAGCCCATTCTGCCACCCTTCACGTCCTCTCCTGGAGCCTCCTGACACGGTTTCCTTTTCATTTCTGCTTTCTCATTGCTCCCTTAACCTTTTTTTATTTCCTTGTCAGTAAAAATGTACAGGAAATACATGGCTTTTTCCCCTACTAAAATGGAAAAAAAAAATAAATAAAAAGAACCCAGAGAAATAGAAAGTTGGGAAGCTCAAGCGGGCCATTTGGGCCATTCCGAGAGATTTCTAACCCTTCCGGGCCACCCAGGCGGCCCGGCTCCTGCCAAGGTCTCTGTCCCGAGGGGCCCCCGCCCGGCCGCTGTGAAGTGCAGGCTCAGACCAAGCAGGACCGGGATCCTTCACTGATGTGCCCCTCACTTCCGCCCGATGTTCAGGATGAAGGGGGAGGAAGGGAGCTTTAGAAAGAGAAAACGAGAGAGGAAGGAAATTACAAGGCTCCAGCGCGCCAGCTCCAGACCGGTATTTTTGCCCGGGTCTTGCTTCTGTGACCAGCCGCCGCCCTTCTATTTGTGGCTGGGAAATGCCAGGCTTCTGCCCGCGGCTGGGATCGGAAGGTGCGTGTCCTCCTTCCTGCGGGCGGCTCGAATCCGCCACCCCCAGCGTCAGCACCGAAACTTTCCCTCCCACCCGCGTCCTGGGCAGGGTCGCCCCCAGGACCCAAGACTCCAGTAGAAATCGTGGGAATCGGGTTATGCTGGGCAGAGAATCGGTTCCGATGCGGTTTGATCATTTCATGTACCACCTCGTGTCTCATGTCGTCCTGACCTGGAAGAGCTCCGGGAAGGAAAGTAGCCGCGGTGGCCCAGAACGCCCGGCATGCTGGCACGCGCCGTCTGACGCTGCCAGCCACGGCGGGGGGTGGGGTGGGGGGGTGGGAGGGCCTCCGACCTCACTGCCCTCTTCTCTTGGTAGGGACCCCCCTCTAATTAAAATGTCCCCTCGTTCTGTGCCTGTCCTGACCAAGTCCTACAGATGCGCCCAAGCCTGGCGAGCCGGGGCCGTGCGTGGGCTGAACTCCGACCCGGCGGGAGCAGACAGAGGCCAAGTGAGTCATGAGCGGGGGCTGTCTAGTGTCAGGGCGAATCCCGAATGTGGACAGGGGCAATTAGGGAAGCTCGTTTCTCAGAGGACTTCATGTCTCTTTGTGGTCATTGGTGATGAGTTTACACGGCTGGCCGTTTTCCTTCCTGGAAAAGACTCATCTTTTTATACCCAAATTAGTTTTTCTGTTCTCTTTCTCCTGATGCACTAATCGCTCCCCAAAAATGCCTGTGCCTGGCCAGGAGGGGGCTGGCGGTGGAGGGACATGAGTCAGGACTGTGGGAGCGTCCGCTGGACCAGCCGGCATCACTGGGGACTCAGCAAACATTTAACCTCGGGGCAGGTATTCGTTACTTGGAGCAAACGCCGAGGAAAATCCAATTACAGGGAAAAGATGCACTTTGGCAGCTGGGGCTCACTCCCCTGATGAAATGCGCTGTTCTGGAGTTGCCCTCTGTGGACCCCGGGACCCAGCAGAACCACGTCGGCCTCGCCTCCCCGACACCCCTGCCCCAGGCCCCCCACACCCTCCTGCCCCTCCAACATCGTCTCGCCCTCTGACGAGGTCTCCACTCCCGCTGGCCATTGCCTGCGGTGAATGGACCTGCTGAGTGGGGTCAGGCGCTGCCAGGTCTGGGGGCTGGCGCGAGTGCTGGCCTGGGGCTTGCCCTGCACCCGAGCCCCGCCCCACGCAGGAGCCGGGCTCCTGGGGTGGGCTGCGATGCTCCTGGAGTGGTGGGGTGGGGAGCCTGCAGCTCACGGAGCATGACGGGCCTTGCCCTGCAGCCGACGGCAGGCACACGGGGGATGGGTGTTAGTGCCAAGTTCCATGGTGACGGTGATGCCTATAGTGCTCCCCCCACAAAAGATATGTCCACGTCCTAAACCCTGGAATTTTTTCTCTTATTTTGGAAAAGGGTCTTTGCAGGTGTAATTACATTAGGATTTTGAGCTGGGGAGATTGTCCTGGATTATCTGGCTGGCCCTAAATCCAGTGGCAAGTGCCCTTTTCAGAGGAAGGCAGTGGGAACTTTGGCACAGACAGAAGAGGATACGAGAAGAGCCGACACATCTGGCTGGCCCTAAATCCAGTGACAAGTGCCCTTTTCAGAGGAAGGCAGTGGGTACTTTGGCACAGACAGAAGAGGATACGAGAGGAGCCGACACCGTGATCTTGGGCTGCTGGCCTCCAGAACCGTGAAAGAATAAATTCCTGTTGTTTTAATCCACCCAGTTTGTGGCCATCTGTGTGGCAGCCCCAGGAAACTAATGCAGTGCCCAAGGGTACATCAGCCACATCTCAACAGCTGGGCAAGGACAGCCCCCGCCCTGCAAAACTCTACTGGAACCTGCTCTTCATTTGGCCGTGCAACAGCTCACGGTTGGGTGGACCAGGGCAGAATGTGAGGTTTGCCAGGTACATTAGTTGTGTAAACAAATGACTATAAATGTAGCCATTGAAAATGACATATGTTCATTATCTCACAATTTGCGTGGGTTAGGAGTACGGGCACATGGCTCAGCTGGGTCCTTTGCTCAGGGTCTCACAAGTTTGCAATGCAGGTGTTGGCTGGGCTGCGTTCCATTGTGGGGACTGGGGACTTCTTCCAAGCTCAGGAGGATGTTGGCAGAATTCAGACCTTTGCGGCCATAGGACTGAGGTCCCTGTTTATTGCAGCTGTCACAGCAGGGGCCGCTCTCAGCTCCAAGAGACTCCACAGTGCTCTGCCACACGGGCCCCTCACAACTTGGCATCTTCCTTCTTCAAGGCCAGCAGGAGAATCTGTCTCTTCACAGAAGGTCTAGGCTCTCTTTTAATGACTCTCCTGATGAGGTCAGACCCACGCCAAATACTCTCCCTTTTGACTAGCCAGATGTCAGCTGATTAGGGTCCTTAATTACATCTTAAAAATCTCCTCTTCTTTGCCATACAATGTCACATAATTGTGGGATGATATCCCATTACCTCTGCCATGTTCTCTTAGTCTGGCCCCACTTACGGAGAGGGGATTACATGGCGTGACTCGTTGGGGAAGTCACCTTCTGGTGTGGCTGACACCCCTGGGGTGTCTTTCTTCCTTTCTGGTCTGTTCTTTGCAAGCTTTCGATTTCTTTCTAGTTCCCTCCCTTCCTACCTGGAGCCAGCTCCATTACGACCGTGGGTGGATGACTTCAGCTCTCTGGTGTCTCTTCTTCCTCAACCGTAGCAGACTCCAGTGCTCCCTTAAATGCTGACACTAACACAGCGCCAGGTGGGATGTGAGTGGGATGGCGGGTGGCCAGGGCCTGGTCCAGGCTGGCATTGGCACCTGATGACCTGCTGCTCCGTGTCCCTGCAGCCCCGTCTGAGCCCCCTGCGGGGACAGGACCCTGCAGACTGCCCCGTGCCAGAGGCTGCGGAAGGCTTCTCCGAGGCCGGGTGGTCTGGAAACAGCCAGTGAAAAGACCACAGGTTGACTTGCTGCCTTCTGTCTTGGATCTTAGGGACTTAGGGTGAAGTTACTGGGGACACGGTAAAGGATGTCATCATCTCTGCTTGGGAGGGGACCTGCAAGGGAGCAGAGGTGCTAAAAGGAAATAAAATGGCCAAAGTCTGTTCTAATAGACACGAATGATACATTGCACATCTCATCAAAAGACAAGAATAAATTCAAAAACGTAGTAAACTAATTGGTACAGAATTATATTATCTAGCAATTTCTGCTTCACACTTACTATTTTTTTTTTTTTTTTGCCAGAACAATGAGCAGTTTTGACATGGCAGAAAACCAGAAATAAACACTTTGTATATGCCTGATGAGTTTCAAGTGAAAAGCCCTCTCCCCGTGAGGTGCTGAGGGATTGGGACAATGATGGTGGGACCTGAGCTTCCGTTCCAGCCTAGACCCCGGCAGCTGAGGGAGATGTCCTCGCGAGGGACTCGAGGGCAGATTCCAGCTGTCTCACTGGCTTGGGCTTCACCCAGGTGCTCAGAGGAACCCTGAGCGCTGATGAGCTCATCTTCTGAGAGGCAGGAGAACTCACTGTGTATCTCTGGCCTTCAGCCCTTTGGAAGCAGGAGGAACTGCCTCCGTAGGCCCTTTCCTGGGTCCTACAGCCTAACCTAAGCACCTACGGAAGGAGTAACCCAGTCTGGGGAAAATGTCAAGGGGAAATAAAAGATGTTTCTATGTAAGGCCCATAGGGTAGGTCTATACATCTATCCCCACATCCATTTGTCAATCCATCCGCCATCTATCCATTCATCCATCCATCCATTTGTCAATCCATCTGCCATCTATCCATCCATCCACCCATCCATCCATCCATCCATCCATCCATCCATCCATCCATCCATCTATCCATCCATCCATTTATCAATTTTTCCATCCACCATCCATCCATGCATCCTCTGCATCCCACATGGTTTCTTTCTGACTTTTCCCACCCAAGCACGAAGGCCCTGTGTACTGCACCAGCCTGTGGGAGAAGACCCTAATGTAAGTAAACCCAAAAGGAGGGAGGAATCCAAAGTGACCAACCAAGTGAGCCAGAACTCCCAGGAAACTGAATCAAAAGAAAACTCTCGTTCGTAAGCCCATGGTTTACCTATTTGCTCCTCACCTGCAAAGCTTCACCCCATAGCAACCCGCCCTGAAATAATCCAGGTTCCCTTGGCCACTGTTAACATGCTTTCACTGAGGGGTGGGACCGTGGTACCTGCTGGAGGTTTGTGTGAGAACTATCGAAGGAATTACATTGTTTGGAAAGACACTGGTTTGAGTGCTGTTTTTGAAGCGATTTTCTCGGAATCCCCAGCCCACCAGCAACTACCTATATCATTGCTGTGACTGCTAGATAATTTTGAAAGCCTAATTAGCAAAATCAGATTTTAAGCAAATCTGTGTCCTCCATTCTTATATTATAAAATTACGTGCCCTAATGTAGCCTGAAGTGGGTATATCTGTATATGCTACCCAATCGAAGGAGAAATTCTTTGCTTTTTCTTTTCTGGGAGGACTATCATCCAGCAAGTAAGAGAATAAATTTGGGATCTCTCTCTTTCTCTCTCTCTCTTATTTTCCTAGGGCTGCCATAACAAATTGGCACAAACTTAGTGGCTTAAAACAACAGAAATTTATTTTCACAGGAGTCCAAATCAAGGTGTAGCCAGGGTAGGTTCCTTCTATTTTTTTTTTATCTTCATGTTCCAAGATAGTGCCTCGTTCCTAGTTCCTTACTTTTGGTAAAAGTAAGAAGTATCATCTACTGTAAAATTATTCGAATCATTTAAAAGGAGTAAGTTTTGTAAAGTTGCTAGAAATATCCCTCAAAGTTAGAGAGTTAAAAGTTGTTTCAGGATTGACTTTAATGGAATGTTTTAGTGACACAGGAAAGTAATTGACCATGTTTAAGTAAAATCAGATTAGAAAAATCAATTGCACTTAATGCCTGCTTCCGATTTGTGAGCTGCCTCCATTGCCTACCAAATCTGCTGGCAGTGCTGCCTACAGAGATGAAATGAGAAGATAGTTCTAAAAGGTCCTTGAGAAACTAAAACTTTGCAAATGCAGGAGAAGAAACAGAAAGGGGATGATTTCCTATGGGAAAGTTTATTCATGCTGTTTAGAATTCCTTTGATTTCATCTTCAATATTATTTATCAGGAAACCTTTAATGACTTCAAAAGTCTTTTTAAAAATACTCTGAGATAGAGGCAGGACAATGGTACTTTAAGATGCAAGTCTGCCAACCTCCTCATTTGCTGGCAAATTAATAAACTTCTCTCCCCCCCACCCCCAAATACTCTGAGATAGATTTTAAAAGTTGTAGTCTCAAAACTCACCATATTGTGACCCTGTTTCCCATACCCTGGCTAACTGCTACACAGTTACACATGATTCCTGCACTTAAAGGATGAACAAATGAAATGTGATCTATTTAAATTCCATTTTGGCAAGCAGCTTGTGTATACGTCTGCCTTAATATCACTATGATTTCACTCGGTTTAAGTAAAAATAACTTGTTTCCAATTACATTTATTCTGGCATGGAATATACCTCTTTTAAGACAATGAAAGTTGAGCTAGAGAGTTTGCATTTTGTAGGGTTTTGGCCTGCACCTATCCTATGGACACAGAGAGCACCCTTTGCATAGTCAGTGTTAGGAACCAGGGAACCAGTTCTCAATCTATTGGGTCTTTTACTTTTGCTTTAAGAAAAATACATCCTGGCCGGGCGTGGTGGCTCACGCCTGTAATCCTAGCACTCTGGGAGGCCGGGGTTGGTGGATTATTTGAGCTCAGGAGTTCGAGACCAGCCTGAGCAAGAGTGAGACCCCCATCTCTACCCAAAATAGAAAGAAGTTAATTGGACAGCTAAAAGTATACAGAAAAATTAGCCGGGCATGGTGGCACATGCCTGTAGTCCCAGCTACTCAGGAGGCTGAGGTAGGAGGATCACTTGAGCCCAGGAGTTTGAGGTTAGTGTGAGCTAGGCTGACGCCATGGCACTCACTCTAGCCTGGGCAACAGAGTGATACTCTGTCTCAAAAAAAAAAAAGAAAGAAAGAAAGAAAGAAAGAAAGAAAGAAACATCCTTGGACACAGATCATCCAGACCACTGCCTGTCACCTCTTGGACACAGCTATGGTTGGTTGGATGCACTCTGGGGGGAGTGTGGCATTCGGCCCACTTCAATCTCTGTCACCCCACAAGTCCGGCAGCAACACCCTATTGATGGTGTATCTTCCATGACTGCATCCAAAGGAAAGGTTGTAAATTCACCTGGGATGAAATGTACAGCCTGAAAGTGGATCCTAGCAGCCAACTCAAGCTGTCAATGTGAATGCACCAAGTCAATCTCATTGTTATTTCCAAAATAATTTGCTGAGTTCCAGTTATACACCAGGCCCCGGGCTTCCTGCGTCCTATATGTTTCCTGTCTTGTTCTGGCGACCTGCAGCAGTAGAGGTGCACTTTAAATGTTAGTTTAGAAAGCAGAAGCTGCGCGTCCATCTGGGAGGCTGAGCTCCTCACCTACACGTGTTAAGAGGTAGGGGCTTCAAGGTTGATTCCAAAGCTCATGCCTGCTCAATACTAAAATAGATGTTAAAGGAAAAGTGTGCTCTTGATCAGAAAATGATCTCAAATATTGGCAAAGGCTGAGAAATCACTCTGATAAACAGCGTAGAATAAAAACTGGAAACCAGCTTATATACTAGTGTAAAAAAAATGAGCTGATGTACCTTTTACATAAATTGTGCTTAGGTTACTTGAGAATTGCTACTTTCCAGAGTTGCTGCTACTCCGTAAGTTTTCCAAGGAAATGTCTCTGCAACTCCGTAGCGGTTCAGGCTGTGGTTTTGTGCCAAGCACCCTATTTCATTTCCGTTGAGAAACTTTAATGGGAATCCTTGGCAAACACATTTACAAATCTTTATAATGCGAATGGCAGCTGAAGGAGAAATGTTCTAAATCACACTGACGCTCAGTTAAGGTTTGGTTCAGTTACATTTCATGGGTTTTCATCGTGAATACCTGTGACATGCTCCAAAGTTTTCATTTGGCAAACCACAGATGAGTCAAGCACACAACAGCAGAGGGACAGAGTCACCCACAATGGCCCACAGGGGGTGACACACAGGGAAACCCAGAGAAGTCCTGACAACCACTGAACACAGACCATGCAGGGGCACAGTAAGCATTCCATGTAAAGACATTTATTGGTTTTAAAGCCTTACTTTCCAGAATCATTGTGTTTCCCATTAGAGTAGTGCTGCAGATTATTCGACTCATGCGTTCATCACCTCCCAGCGGTAAACATTTCTTTCCTATTTATTTTAGGCCACATGCATTATCTTTCTCTCCTTTTGAGGATCACAGAAGAGGATTAACTTTGGGAAGAGGACACACTGAAGCCTCCCTGAGAACTGCAGTGATGGTCTGAAAGTTTACGGCAGCCCACGGTATGCAGATCAGCACCCCAGCATTGCCAGAATGGCAACTGCGTTCATGAGATGATCTCACGTCGCAGAGAAGGCAAGCAGGAATGAAACCAAACACATCAGGTGACAGCAGCTTCTATTTTAGCTCAGTTAGTGTCATCGCCGGTGACTGCCAAAGATCTAGAAATACAAAATGATCGTGCGTCTACAAAGTAGGACAGTCCTTTAATTTACCTCCAGGAGAAGAAATGAGAAAGCAACCTCCTGGCTTAACTCTGCAAGAGAAACGGCGTGCGGGCACCGGGCAGCCGTGCAGGGTCCACTCCCTGGCTGCCACCGCCTCGCTGCCCAGGACGGCGGCCTTGCGCCTGACCTCCGTCCACTCTATCTGTCTAGCCCCGTCACAACCCTGACATAAAATCTTGCTTTCCTCTGCTTTTATTGTTGCTGTTTGGCCAGCACACTTTGCTCTCCTGTTTCTTCTGGAACCAAGCGAACATCGCTTATTGCCTTCCTGGACGTCAGCAGAGTCTGTCTGGCCTTTTCCAGTTCACTGGCCCCAGTCTGCGGGTCAGGTGGGTCCCGGGGTGAGTGATACTCAATACTCTGAGAGCTGGAGGCTGCAAACGTTAGAAAGATAAGGTAGAGCATAGCAGAAAACTCAGCACAGAGCTGTATATTTTCTCGGCGTCTTTGGAGAAAGAATAAAAAAATTATTGACTGTGATCACACGGGCTGAGTTCCAAGCCCCTGGACCGCAGCTTCCCGAAGCAGCTAGACGACAGTCTCTGCCCTCTGCACTCACCTGCTCCATGCATGGGACGGGGCCCCTTGGGTGTCTTCCAGCTAGCTTGGAAGACACACGGCTATGCGGACCCAGTGAGGGGCAAAGAGGTCGTGCTTGCCTCTGGGCCATGGAACTGCCTAATGGTGTCAGGAGGTGTGTCAGGAAGGAGCAGAGAGCCCCAGCAAGACCGTGGCCTCCGCTCTGGCCCTCCAGGTGACGTCGGACGAGCCACCCAGTCTCTCTGGGTTTGCCTCCTTCCCTGTAGATGGCATAGAGTTAGGCTACGTGGCCACCCAGGTTTAATGGCTCTGCCCTCGGTCAGTTAGGAAGCAAGTTCTGCCCCTTTAGAAAGCCAATTCCACTGAATGTTTGCATGTCGTTAGAAGGGCTCAGATAAGACGCTGACATATAATTCCTGCGTACAGAGTGAGCGCCACACGCCGTGCCAGGCTGTGAGGTTGGGCTGCGTCCCACCTCCGCCTCCTGAAACCAGCCTGATGGCCAGGGTCCCCGCAGGTGAGAAGTGGCAAGGAGCCACTAGGACCAGCGAGGACACAGACCACGCACGCCCTGTATGGGGTACCCTCACCCTCGCCCATTCCTGTACCTGCCCTCCTCTTCCCTTTGCCCAGCCTTGGCTCAAACCTGACTCACACCAGGGAACCCTCCTGGTTCTCAGTCGGGAAGTCTCTGCACTGGCACAATGTCTGTAATTTCTGCAGTGCAACTTGGCACTTGGGTCGCTCGTTGCTGGTTCCTGTGTGTGATTCTTGTCTTAGGAGTTTCCGTCCAGGGACGGAGCTGCGTCCGAAGCTTCTGCATCCCCCGGATCTAAGAGGAGAGTGCCGAGTGAGTGGGAAGATGGAGAGATGGTCAGTATGTAGAGTCGATTGACTCAACGTGGAGAACTGAGGTCAGAAAGCAAGTATGTGATCGCAAGGAATTGCATTTTAACCACTGTAATTGTTCATTCTGAGCTGCTATTCAAGAGTCTTCTAATTAAAGCCTATTGTTGTAAAATGGATTTCCTGGTGTTATGATTTAAAGTTCTTAGGACAGCCTTTCGTCTCCCAAGTGCTTCCACTGCATCACTGTGGTCAATTCTCAGCCAACCTGCGAAGAGTTTGCAGTGGAGGGACCAGGCTCAGGCAGCCTCGGGGCCTGCTGGACTTACACAGACACTGGCTTTGGCTTCCGATCTCAGGCCTTTTGCACGAGTCCGTAGATTTTCCTCTCAAAAAAAAAGTCAAATTTTGATAGGTAGAGTGACCACGGAAGCTGCAAAATTTAGGCCTATGCCATGGTTTTTCTGAGCCATGGATTTTAGAGATTGTGAGTCCTCACATGAGTATTGCCTGCGGGAGTATGTGCTCAAGTGTGTGTGTGCACGTGTGTGTGTGCATGTGCACGTGTGTAACTGGGGATAATAATCTCGATGCTCGCACAGAACTTCCTAAGGCACAGGAATTCTCAGTCTTCCAGAAAGTCAGCTGATACAGCTGATGAACCGTGTGCAGGTCTTACCCACAGCCTTGGCGAGCAGCAGACAGGGACGCCCAGGAACAAGGGTGGTTGGTCCCGGCAATCTATTGCATAGGGAAGAGCTTTACCCTGAGGGGAGACAAATGAGTTTTTCTGTCCCTTTGGCTCTGTGGCCCCTGGCTTGATATAAGGGAGTGTGGAGCTGGAGGGCAGGAACCTCAGCCCCCTCTATCCCCTTGTCCCCTGCTGTCTGTCTGTCTGCTGTCTGTCTGCCTGCTGTCTGTCTACTATCTGTCTGTCTGCTGTCTGTCTGTCTGCTGTCTGTCTGTCTGCGTCTGTCTGTCTGCTGTCTGTCTGTCTGTCTGCTGTCTGTCTACTATCTGTCTGTCTGCTGTCTGTCTGCTGTCTGTCTACTATCTGTCTGTCTGCTGTCTGTCTGCTGTCTATCTGTCTGTCTACTATCTGTCTGTCTGCTGTCTGTCTGTCTGCTGTCTGTCTGCTATCTGTCTACTATCTGTCTGTCTGCTGTCTGTCTGCTGTCTGTCTGTCTGATAGGTTTCTCAGCTTGTGTGGGAATGGGAGCTCAGGCGGCAGGTTCTTTTCTCATGGTCCGGTGTCCACTTGGGGGGCAGAATGGGGCTCGTGCTAAGGCGTGGGTGGTCAGGACCCGCCCTCAGTGGTCCCCAGGGTGCCTCAGTGGCCGGCGGGCACCGCCCTGCTTGCTCACGACAGCATGGGCCCCGGGAAGGGAGCTCTCGCTTCTAAGAGTCAAAGGAATAGTACAGTTGTAAGTTGTTTCCCACTGCTTTTAAAATTAGAAGTTTTTACCAATTTAGGTGGAAAATGGCATTTCTTTTGCTACAGAACTGGTTTCTTCTGCAAGTTTCTAACAGACCTAAGGGAAATGCCATGCAAAAGAAAGGGCATTCCAGGTGTAGAGAAAGGGGGACTGGAGCTGCCCACCGTCAGCACCGACCTGCCCACCCTGGGGTCACAGCCAATGTCCTGGCGACGCCTCCTGCCGTAACGTACCCAGAGACAGCTGCAGACATGCTTTTCAATCAGCTGCTAAACAACACTGACGTGATCCAGCTTTGACTACACGTATGTTCTTTTTCCTAAAAACTTTGTTTTTAATTTTACATTTGAAGAGGAAAATATCTGGAAAGCAATACATTCAGGTGCTTTCTCCTAGCAAGAGGTTTCCGTCTGGGTCTTTGACACCCGCAGTGTAATTCCATTACAACCAACAGCCCCAGGGGCCACACACTGTCAGCCAAATGTCAGGTGTCCCGGATGGAGAATTCCACCTGGGAGGATCAGAGGAAACAGAGAATGCCCTCCCTGGCTTCTGTTACTCGGAGGAGGCTGAGCAGGTCATGCATTCTCAGTACACTGTCATTTTGGCCCGGCAGAGCTGCGCGTGCGTATTTGGGGCAAATAAAAAGTGTTAAAAAAACAAAAACAATGATACACTTGTTTAATGACCAGCCATGCTGGGAGGCGCCAACACCTGTCCTTTGAGTCTCTGGTCTCTGAAAACCTTGGACAAAGGAACAGGTCCCCAAGTAGGCAAAACTGCCTGAGGAATTGTATACCATCACCCTGGAAGGCTTGTTTTCCTTCATGGTGGTGAGATACAATTGGCAACATTTGAGTTTGACTCCATCATTTCTTTAGCTTCTACTTTTCTCCCTGGCTGCTTCTGGGGACCATTTTAATTTACTGGAGTTTGGCAAAGACTATGGGTTCCTAAGTCTCGTTTCCTGGGTGCCTGGCTATAGAATACTGCTTCTGAAGTTCACGTGGGGGTGTTTGCAGTATTCGCAATGCTAAAACTTTTAAAAAGAAGTCAACCATTTTAAAAGGAAGGACAGCCCACAGTGATTGGATCCTTGAGGCAGCGTGTCAGGTATGCATGATTTTATTTAAAATGTGTCCAATAAGATTTTCCACTTGGAATGAACATTTTACCTCTTTCCTTGAATTATTATAAACAGTACTTCCTCATTTCATGGAGTTTCTTAGAAAGTTCTAAGTGACTTAACAGAAGAGCAAATGAAACCGTGGGGAGATTAAATAATAGGAAGTCTACATCACAGCGAGGGTGCTCACGCATCCCAACCTCGGGGACACACAAGTGACTACTGGGTGAGGAAACAGACCCGGTCATGCAAATCATCGTACGATCACTTGGTATCCTTTGGCAGTTCTGGCATTCCCTGTCACTAGCACATATGATGAAATGAGTCAGATGACCGCAGTGAATGGGAAATTGTCTTTTGCGTTTTGGTGGTTGAGAGAAGACAGGAACACAAATGCACGGTCGTAGGAGCATTTCCTAACACCGGAAAAGACTGTTCACGGCGCTGAGCCCCAGGGGTGCACCTGGTGTCCGCACCACTGTCTGCCCCGGGTGGCTGCAGCATCCTCTGCCTTTCGTCTAATGGCACTGGCTCATCTGTGGACAGCAGCACATCACAAAATCAGCATCGAGAGCTCGTGGTGACCAAGTGGGCAGTTGGAGGTTTGTGTCACAGAATCTGGCAATGTTAGATTTGTGTTTTCATGAGCCAAAGGTCATAGCACGAATGAGGTCTAAATGTCATCACAGCAGACCATGGGCCACAGAAAGACACGTCTTCAAGTCAGGTGGACCTGCCGGGAAGAGAAACAGAAATAGAGAGCACAGCGAGCAGGTGGTGGCGGGCCGCAGCACACACCGCCCTCCTGGGAAACACGCACGGCGCCATTTACACAGAGATGGGGCGAGCGGGCCACGGGGTTTCCTGCCGGCTCGCCTGGGCAGCTGTCGTGGAAAGAAGCTAAGGGCAACGTGACCAGGGGGGGCAGAGGGGCAGGCGGGCTGGGAAATGTCACCATCTCGACACGTGTTCTAAAGTGACTTAGAGGTGATCATTCATTTATAATCGAAACACAATCCGGAACGGCGTTTGCTCCCTCTTTCTCTCTGTAAACACATCTGCTCATAAATAACTTAGACGTCCCCTCGGCATTCAGGGTGCAGTTCTGGCTGGAGTGACAAAGGATGGAGGATGCACGGCGTTGAGGAGGAGAGATGGCGGGGCGTTGGTGTGTGTGGACAGGCGGCTCAAGCGACAGGCGCGCGGCAAACATCAGCCATCCGACACCGGCGGGGTGACCCAGCCGTACTTTTCGTGAGTCTTCACCAAACTCTTAAAGGTAGCTTCCGCCTCCTTGCGACTGAAGGACTTTTTTGACTTGCCGGCTTTTCTGCAGATCCGTCCCTGCGTGAGATGGAAAGAGAGACCAGGTTAGAGCTCTGGCAGCAAGTCTGCTTCCCGCCGTCCTTGTTGGACGCACACACGCGCGTGGGGGGGTGGGACGCCCGAGTCAAGGAGTCCTACCGGCCACCACCAGCCCGGTGGGGCGTCCTCCTCCACCGGCACACGCGGCACACGCTGGCCCCGGCGCAAACCCCGTGGAGAGCCCGGAGCCCGCAAACCTTGGTGGGGCGGGCGCTGTCCACGCAAGCCCGCACACAGCCGGGGCTCGATCGGACCCGCCCGTGCTAGGGTGCGGAAGCAAGCTCTGCCCCGTCCCCGCGCCACGCCGCAAGGTCAGCCTGGTGGCAGGAGCAACGCTCGGAAGGAGCACGTTCTCCCTAAGGCAAAACGCTACTCTAACTTCTCTCCCCCCTCCCTCCAAAGAAAGCCTTTGACTGTAATTTGTAATGCCTCCCTGGTAACGACGGAGATAGCTATGTTTATATATAGATGCGTATATTTGTATATTCACACGCACACCATTTAAAAGCTCTGACTTCTAAAATTCACAAGCAGATGAAAGACGACCAGGAGATGGGGTGACAGTGGGCCCCAGTCAGACCGGTTGCAGCTCTTCCTGCTGCAGCCTCAGTTGCTCTCCACCAAGCCTCTCCACCACCGGCTGCCTGAAACGCTCCCTTAGCCGCTGAGGCACATTCCCTTCCTCTTAACCTCCCTCAGGCTCTCCTGGAAGACGTGCCTGTCTTCTGGGAGCCTCAGGCACGTGTTTTGCAGAGGGGGCGGAAACATCCAGAAAGATCTGGGTGAGTTGCATCGACCAGCACGAGCAGGTGTGCTGTTCCCAACCACGGCTGGCTGCGTGTGAACTGTCACCAGTGGGACTCCCGGTGTGCCCCCTGCGTGCCCAGTCCGGGTGTCTGTGCTATAGCACACAGTGGGTGCACTCTGAGCCTCCCGACAGCGGCCCCCATGGCACACTGCAGCCCCACCCCTAGAGGACCCCAGGCAGATGACTCCACCCATCTGATAACCCACTGACAGCTCCAGGGGGACAATGCCTGTGCTGACTGCCAAGGCCACTGGGCAGATGGAGCCCAAGCGCCAGGCGCTGGGGCTGGAAGAGCATTTCACACGTCTGAACTGAGAGCCTGCACATCCTTTCCGATAACTCCGAACCCTGGACCCCCACGGCTGTTATTCCTAGTTGAGGAGTCAGAAATCCAGGGTTACTGTGCTTGGCCCCTCCAGACGCCACTCTAGCTTCACCTGTCCCTCTGCCAGCAAGGGCAGAAGCACCTTTTCCAACACGCTGCTTGGCTCAGGTCAGCCTGGGAGAGGAGGTGACGGGAAATGACTGTTTACCGACTGCTAGAAACGTCCCCACGGCTCAGTAAGACAGGACTCCTATTTTCAATTTCGTAACTTCACACTGTGCTTATGTGGTGCGGTTATATTTGCTAAGAAGGGACCACCAGGGGCTAATACACTTATAATCATCATAGGCGTGGGCCGAGATCAAAGTCCAGCGTTATTTCATGAAACATATGCAAATGTGTCTTTGCAGGGAAGTTGGCATTGATTTATACACCAAGTGAGAGCAAACATTGAGTGCTATGTTGTTTTTTTTTTGATAAAATGAATATTTTTACCATTTCTATCCTCTATAATACTGAAGATTTATGGTACAATCTGAAAATTCTAAACTAAAAGTAGCTGGACACATGTAGGCTCACAATCCTCTTGGAATATTCCGTGGCTTTTGGTAGGAACAGATACTTTGCCTGTCCTTTGTGAAAGTCCCAATTGTTACAAGAAACAACAAACAAAAGCCCACAGGGACAGACCCTGCTTTGTTGCTGTTCCTTCCCGGCGAGAATGATGAACACGAAGGCCCAGTGCTCAGTCCATTCAGCAGCCGGAGACAGAGCTCCTTAGGAGCCAGCCTGAGGTTCGACGCTTTTACTGCACTCGATTGTCGATAAAAGACTCTCGTCTCATCTCCTGTGTCTTAAGCCCACGTTTACAGTTAACAGATATTTTTTCGTAGATTGCCCGTCCTCTTCTGGTTGGCTGTGTAAACATGTATTGCACGGTGAACTGCTGCACGTGCTAAGCTCCACCTGCATTTCCTGGCCCTTCGAGGGGCACGGAGCTGTTCTTCCTCACCTGCCCTTGGAGAGCTCCCTGCGCCAGGAATCGGGGTGGCTCCGCTGTCCCTTGCTGCTCCATGGCTGCTGCTGACATCTGGGCACCCCCATTCTTCTTCCTGAGACACAGTCTCTCGGAAACTTTCGGAGATAAAGTGCGGACAATACCCACGTCATAGCATCCTTACAAACACCCAGTAAGATACTACATTTGGAAACACTGAGAATTCTGACCTTCCTACAACTAAGAACTGTTTTTCTCATTCTCCTAACATTTTTCTTTCTCCTTTGTCTGTTTCCTCTTAAATTATCAAAGAGTCTGATCTGAGATATTTCCTTTGCATAGCTCCTGTTTCTTCTAGAATGTCTCTACTTGCGC
The DNA here is from genome assembly GCA_008750895.1 of Mirza zaza. Classification (NCBI taxonomy): domain Eukaryota; kingdom Metazoa; phylum Chordata; class Mammalia; order Primates; family Cheirogaleidae; genus Mirza; species Mirza zaza. The sequence goes on along the minus strand of VSMD01095004.1, from coordinate 21,676 downwards.
TTAATGCTAAGAGACCCGGATGGGACAGTTTACTCACCCACCACAACAGCTCTGCTTGTCATTCAGAGTTTACGATGACACCTTTCTTTGATAAGTGACATTCCCTCTCTGTCCTGAGCCACAAACTATAAACGTATAGTTATGAGCAACTGTACAGTTTTGCCATCCCAACCTTAAAGATCTCATTATACTACTGAGGCAGAACAGTGTTACAGAGAATAGGATTCTCTAGAGCGGGATTTGTCAAACAAAACCAATAGGTGATACTCTGGTCTTTTGAGGGGCCAACTGCAATGATTCAACATTTCCACGTAGAACCATTGCAGTCGGCCCGTCGAAAGACCAAAGCATCACCTAATAAGCTGAAGAGTGGACCCCACTCATGTCCTCGGTTCAGCCCCTGAGCTCTCGTGCGCACTGGATTTCCGCCTGGCTCTGGCACGCCTGCGTCTCTCCACTGTCTCACACTTCTCACTCATCCCCTCGCTCATTGCTGCAGAGCACTGGATGCTGGGCTTACCAAGGCAAGTGATGTTAGGTCCCACCATTAGGGACTTAGAGTCCTTTATGGGGAGATAACCAGGTGTATCGCAGCTGCCGAGACGGAGGGTGGATCTCTGGGTTTCTCAGCCTTGGTCCTGCTGACATCCCAGGCCAGGTAATTCTTTGCTGTGGGCTGTGCAGTGCACGGGAGGACGGTAACTGCACTCCAGGCCTCTACCCACTAGCGCCCCCTGAGTAATGTTAATGGGATTGTTTCCAGACAGTGTCCAAAGTCCCGACAGGAGTAAATTCACTCCCAGTTGAAAGCCCTTGCTGTATGGAATGCAGTGTATGGAATGTAGTGCACGGAACGCAGCGCACGGAACGCAGCGTACGGAAGGCAGCGTACGGAACGCAGCGTACGGAATGCAGTGCACGGAACGCAGTGTATGGAAGGTAGTGTACAGAATGCAGTGCACGGAACGCAGTGTATGGAAGGCAGTGCACGGAACGCAGTGCACGGAACGCAGTGCACGGAACGCAGTGTATGGAAGGTAGTGTACAGAACGCAGTGCATGGAATGCAGTGCACGGAACGCAGTGCATGGAACGCAGTGCACGGAACGCAGTGCATGGAAGGTAGTGTACAGAACGCAGTGTGCGGAACGCAGTGCACGGAACGCAGTGCACGGAACGCAGTGTATGGAATGCGGTGTATGGAATGCGGTGCATGGAATGCGGTGCATGCAATGCAGTGTATGGAACGCAGTGCACGGAACGCAGTGCACGGAACGCAGTGTATGGAACGCGGTGTATGGAATGCGGTGCATGGAATGCGGTGCATGCAATGCAGTGTATGGAACGCAGTGTATGGAACGCAGTGCCTGGGACGCAGTGTATGGAACACAGTGCATGGAACGCAGTGCATGCAATGCAGTGTATGGAACGCAGCTAGCCCAGGGTGAGGAGGAGTCAGTGCCTTCTCTGTGCATTCAGCAAACACTGGCCGCAGGGCCCCCTACCCACCCACCCCCGGGAGGGGACTGTGCTGGTTACTGGGACTTCAGGGCTTTCTAAGAGTGGAACTTGTGCTCTGGAGGGTGCGATGCTCATGCGTTGGGGAAGAGAGAAAGAAAGGAGAGAGGAGGGAGGAGAGCGGAGTTGGTGGTGGTCTGCGTGTCGAGAAAGATTTCATGGTTGACGACACTTGAGCCGAGCTTTGAAATATCGGTGGGTGGGCGTTTACCAGGCTGCGGTGGGAGACGATAAGGGATGAAGAGTGAAGGCTTGAAACAGCCTGCTGTGCTCAGGGAGAGATGAACAGATGTTTGGGGGCTCAGGCATGGAGTTTGAGGGTGTGTGTGTGTGTGTGTGTGTTGCAGGTGGAGTTGCAGAATTCAGCAGACCTGGATACGAACCCCGGCTCCAGTACTTTCTGACTGTGTGACCTTGCGCAAGTTACTTAACCTTTCTGAATCTCAATTTCCTCATATGTAAAATAAGCATAATAATAGTATTATATGACACTGGGTTTTTACAGGAATTTACTATGTTAAGATGCTTGGCCCAGTATCAGGCACAGGGTGAACACAATAGATGGGACTTTTTATTTTTTAAACTATCACAGAGGGTCTTGTCCTTTGGTAAAGACAGTTTCATTCTTCCCTCTTGAAAAAAACACGCAAAATGTCTCTCTTTTTATGTGGATATTATGACTTAGTTTATGCCTTCACAAAAATGTCTTTAGGCAAATTCGATATATCGAATTTACATGGGTAATTTCTTAGCCTTTTAAATTATGTCTATTTAAACAGGTTGAACTTAATACATTAATTCCATATTTCTCACTTGATTAGATTTTCTTATTTTTTTCTTTGCAAATATACTTTCTTGTTATTTTTGTGTGTCCTTTGCCTATGAATTACAGACTTTTGCTTTCTAAAAATAGGTTAAATTTCCAGACTGCTCATGTAAAGTTTTGAGGTTCCTGAAGTCATTTCCTGTGCTCAAATTATAGAGCTGCTCCTTAATTTTAGAGTCTTTGAGAGTATAATTGTTAGTCTAAAAGCACTCACGAACCCTGACCTCCCTGACGCAGGTCCCAAACACAGGTAGTGCTCATTTTAGCTTTTCCCCATAACACCTCTATCTGGAGGAGGAACTTCAAGCTCACAAGGCTCTTGGCTTGACAAAAGCAAATGCTCAGGTTTGGGGCCCAGCAGGTAACTGTCATGGTCCGGAAAAGATGGGGGGCCAGTCTGGCAGAGGTCACATGGCAGGCCCCAGGGAGGGAGGGGTGAGCATGGGAGGCCCGGGTCACCTCGGATTTCTGACCTGGGTGATAAGATACCAAGCTATGTGTGGGGTGGCTGGGTTTGGGGTGTGCACCGAAATCCAGGTAGACAGGGGCAGGAGGCTGCCGGAGGTAGAGATTGGGGCCCACGCCTGGGAGCCCAGGTGATAAACGTGGAGGGCCCCACCAGGAGAGACATGAGGCCCAGGGGCATCGAGCCTCCGCTCTGTCCACTAGCCTCAGGCCCGTGAGCAAGTCACCCTCCCTGTGCCTCAGTCGCTGCATCTGTGTCACATGCGGGCCAACACCCCCTGCTCGGGGTGAGCCTTGAGTAATAATGAGCCCAGGCCCAGAGCAGCGGGTGACACGCCCAGGTGAGATGCGATGGAGGTGCTGGGAGCCACTGTGGTAGGGGACGAGGACCCAGGCCTGCGGGGAGACACTGTCTTGGGAGCACGCCGTCGAGTCCCCCAGTGGGAATGGGGAATGTCAGGGGCCAGGCGAGAGCAAAAGCAGGAAACCTAGAGGTATCAGGTCACAGCCCGAAAAGCACCTGCAGGGCTGGCCCTTAAGAGAGAGTGGTCACCTGAGGTGTGTGACACTTACTTGGTTTATAATAATATCAAGGTTTTAAAAACTCTTTTTTAACCACTTTTTTTTAGCAATTTCTGCACATTAAAAGAAATCTGGTTCTTTAAAAAAGTATACCTTAGCTTAGCCAAGAAAAGGTCCAAGGAGACCAACCTGTAATCCCCGAAGATTTATTAAGCATGTGCCACTAGACAGACTTTGCGTGGGTATTAGTCACTCGTACTCCGATGGTGTCTCAAATTTTGTTTTTATTTATTTCTTTATTTTTTGAGACAGAGTCTCACTCTGTTGCCTGGGCTAGAGTGCCGTGGCGTCAGCCTAGCTCACAGCAACCTCAAACTCCTGGGCTCAAGCGGATCCTCCTGCCTCAGCCTCCCGAGTAGCTGGGACTACAGGCACATGCCACCATACCCAGCTAATTTTTTCTATATATTTTTAGTTTTCCAATTAATTTCTTTCTATTTTTAGTAGAGACGGGGTCTCACTCTTGCTCAGGCTAGTCTTGAACTCCTGAGCTAGAAGGATCCTCCCGCCTCAGCCTCCCAGAGTGCTAGGATTACAGGCGTGAGCCACCGTGCCTGGCCCTCAAATTTTGTTTTTGGTGACTCTCAAGATGACAAAGCCAGTGCGTTTTGTGTAAACATCGATAGCATTTACCAGGAGTTAAAGCACCCCCACTTTGCTTACTTAGAAAAACATCCCCAAGTCTCTGGCCGTACCCAAGGAAGGGATCATGGACGCTTACAAAACATAAGCATCTCTTCCCTTCACATTTTATAAAGAAAGTTATAGCAACTACTGAATCTGTTTTGAAACAGATGGCATTTTCTTGGAGGAAGCAAGCACAGAAAAAAAATTTTTTTGCTAAAAGTGTAAATGATATCAGAGAATCCTTAAAAAAAATTTTTTTTTTTTGGAGATACCAGTTATACTTTTGGTTAAGCAGCCAGAGCCCAGGGGTTCCACTAAAGCACACCTTGCAGCAGGTGAGCAGGTGAGTGGCAGTGACACACTCTGAAAAGGCATCAAGTTGGCTGCCGAGGATGGTCCACGAGCCAGGCCCTGTTTTGAGGACAGGTGGACACTCTCACCGCACACGCCAGGAAACCCCGCCGGCCAGGCTCTGCCATCGCCAGCCCTGCTTTACAGATGAGGAAACCGAGGCAGAGAGCTCAGGACGGTGCCTGATGTCACCTGGCTAGGACGTGGGTGAGAGCAAGCATTCCAAGGCAGGAATCCCGGCTTTGGTGGCCATGCTCTGAACCCCACGGCCGGGCCCGCTCTCAGACAGGTGGGGAAGGCCACAGATTTAAGAGAAGGCAAAGAAGACATTGACCTTTCACTCCATGACACAGTACCCGCCTGGCTTGCCCCCGGCACAGGCTGTCCTCAGCCACTATGTGCCACTCCCCTGCGTGGATGTGGCTCCAGCCGCCATCCGTGCCCGCTATAGCCTCCACCTGTGGCTTACCACGCTCGGACTTTGTATAAACCCCCCAGCCTGAGGCCGCGAATCCGCCTTCCCCGCCGAGGCTGGGGCCTTCCCACTGCCCGGCGTTCGGTGAGCGGGCAGGTGCGTCCCCCCAGCCAGGCTCAGTTCTCTCGCGTTCGGTTCCGAGATAACCGGCAATCTGTGTTTTCCCTCTTTGCTAGACACAGAACGCAGGAGGAAGCTGCTTCTCACCGGCCACACCAAGGACGCCGTGTTCCATTTTCAAGGCTAAAAAAACACTTATTTAGCACAAAACAGCCGCTCCTTCTGTGTCTTCTCCTGAAGAGACGGTTCCAGCTGTCTCCATGTGGGATTCTGGAACGGTCCCGAGCACACCCCTGCCCCGGGCATCGTGGGCTGACTTGGGACCTCCGCGTTTGCTGCAAGCTTCCCCTCCTCGCCTTGGCTCCAGTAAGGTCACTGTGGTCAGCCCGGGCCACTCTCGCCTTCCCACTGGTCCCCACTAGTTGGAGACAGCTCTGTCTGCTCCTGCACTCAGCGAGTGCATTGTCCCGCCCAACCTGACTCCTCGGATCAGAGTCTGGACAAACCTCTTCCCCGTGCATCGGACTTTCTTGGAGCCCCACGTTGTTCTTTCTTTAAGGGACACGTTTTGGAAAGGAAGAGAGTCCATGTTCTTCCCACGGAGCCCAGCGCTGCCTCAGCCCACCCAGTCCCGGTGGCTCAGTTCTCACTGCCACCCTCCCGTTCCAGGGGTGTGACTCCGCCCATGCTGGCCCCTGGCCACCATCCCTGCCCACCCCGTGACACCCGAGGTCGTCTCCACCCGGCTGCCCAGCCCTGCTTTACGGATGGGGCGCCGGGTCTGGCGCTGTCCTGATGGCGCACATCGGAATGACGGAAGGCTGTCCCCCAGGTGGGCAGCTTGTGGGTGGGGCCAGGCCTCCCTTGCTCCCAGGAAGGACAAAGGCCCCCACAGAAGGGACACAGCAGGAGAACAGGCGTTGCCAGGGAGACGAGACGTGCCGATGGTTACCCACGCTCCACGTTGCCTGACTTTAGCTCGGTTCCGACAGAAAGCGTCTGTGCGGAGGAGGAGCCTCCCCCATGGGGGCCGAAGGTCACCTGCCCGCGACCCTAGGCCCTTCCCCACCCTCTGCTGCTGATTGGGTCACCCTCCGTCGTCAGGTAATGGGGACACTTTTATGTCACGACTCCCAGGCTGCAGCGTTGCTGTGGAAACGGTTCTCCTGGACAGATGATAGTTATGGAAATTCTGCTTAAGGGAAACCCCAAAGAAATGAAGGAGACCAAGAATGTCCCTAGAGAACGTGAGCAGAATCGAGAGCCGGGGAATGGATCTGTCAAAACAGAGGCAGCCACGGTCTGCTCTCTGACCCTGCTAGCCAGAGCTTCACGGATTTGAAAAAAAAAATCCCAAGCTTGGTTCTGGAAAAATCCCATCAAGAAGGAATGCCAGGCAACCCAGGCAACAGCTGCCCGGTGCTTTCCTCCTCGAGATCGCGTCTGGTTTGAGGGAGTGTGTCCACCTTCACGCTTTACGGTGACATTTTATGGCTTCGCTCTCTTTCCCAAGAGACGTCACTGCACAGCACAGTCAGCACAAGAGTTTCGCAATGCAAAGGAGATTCTACAGTGTCAAATAAATAAATAAAGCTAATGAGATTTTGGAATCATTGGAAATCTTCAGATACATTTTCTGGAAACATTCAAGAGTGAAAATGTTATGATTTGGGCACAAACTTATATTACAAATATATATTACTTTTTAGAACAGTCTGTTTTTGCTGTAAAAATACAGCAATAACAAGACCCTACATGGATTTATTTATTTTACCTACGTTATTACTTTACTGATGTTTTTATTTTTTAAAGACAAAACAGTCTGGCTCTGCTGCCCAGGCTGGAGTGCAGTGGCGCGATCGCAGCTCACCGCAGCCTCCAGCTCCTGGGCTCAAAGCGATGCTCCTTCCTCAGCCTCCCAATTTACTGACTTTTTAAGAAAAGAACAGTGCTCATAAAGATGTGAGATTTGATTTCTGTCCACTCGAGATTCCCACATAGTTGCCAATCAGCCTTAGACCTTGCTCTGGCAGGATGGTTTCTGGGGACAGATCAAGGTCTGTCTTTAGTTTGATTTATTTCCTGAAGAAACCAAACGCTGAGTAAAGACGGAACTCAGACGTCATGGGGGGTCCCTGTGAAGCCTCCTAGAATAGCCATGAATACGCAACTCGTTTCCCAAGAACCACGGGGATTTGGTAAGCGGCCCACTTGGTCTTTGGTACACACGTGCCACTTGGGGGTACTCTTGGAATTCGGACTGTCAGCCTCCACCTCCCACCCCAAAGCCAATTCATACACCCACTTCCTGCTGGCCACCGCCCATGCCGGCAGCTGCTGCCTCCACCACGTGGACATTGCGGGATCCAGTCCGTTAGCTTCCTGACCAAACGGTTTCTCTCTTGACCTCCCTATTTTGAACAAAGCCCAACTTCTAGTCAACCGTTTCTTTCGAGTCTGGAATGTCACCAAGAGCCCTTCTCCCCTACAGCGGTGAGGCCTGCAGGTCCAGCCACCTGGGTTTAGAGGGGGGTGGTGGCGGCAGAGACCCTGTCATGCTGTCCTGGGTTGGGGGATGGGATGGTCTTCACCAAGCCCATTGCACCTGCGCACACCTGTGCACACCTGAGCACACCTGAGCACACCTGTGCACACCTGCGTCCACCACCCCAGGCTGGCCTCTGGCGAGAGGGGCACAACTGAAACCCGAGCTGCTCTACGATGACTGTGAAGCCCGGTGGGGCCCAGGGTGCACGCAGAGGTGGGGGGTGCACAGCCCACGAAGGGGTGATGCTGACTCAGTCTGGGACAGGGTGGTGACCACTGCCTCAGAGGGCTGTGGGGGCCTAGCACAGGCATGGGGGTATGAGGAGGGTCCATGGCTGCTCCCTGCCCCTCCAAGGCTGCCTAGCACCCCAGGGTCAGGTGCCCTCACGTGACCATGGGCCTTCGGAACCGATGTGAGCCGGTGGTCTGGGCGCACGTGCAAGCCACCCTGGTGAGGATGGGGTGCAGGCGGGAATTTCTGAGTCCCTGGAGTTGGCGTGGCTGGTTCCCAAAGGCAAGGGATGTTTCCACCTCTCTCTACGCCAAGAGGCAGCCACGCCTGCCCTTGTGAAGGGCAAATCATTATTGGTGGCCATGAGTGTCCAGTGAAGATAGCAGCAGTTTGCTTTTGTAAATCCCAACCACGTTTTCCTGCTAAGGAGACCAGCTGATTAGAGAGTGGGCATCGCTGACACGACGTGACCGAGGGTTACCCCATGCAGTGAAAGGAACCGAAGAGCATTGCACAAGCGTGTCATGCAGTCAGGGAGCAGTTCTGATTTCAGCAGCACACTCACAAATGTACTGTCAATTTAGGAGCAGGCTTTGCACCCCCAAGAGTGCTCATGTGGCTTCTGAGCCAGGCCCTCTAGATTCTTCTCACTGAGGCAACATGAACTCGGCAGCCCTGTGACCCAGAAGGCAAACCCTAAACATACTCTGGTTTTTTTTTTTGAGATAGGGTCTCACTCTGTTCCCCAGGCTACAGTGCTGTGGCATCAGCCCAGCTCACAGCAACCTCAAACTCCTGGGCTCAAGAGATCCTCCTGCCTCAGCCTCTTGAGTAGCTGGGACTACCCTCAGCTAATTGTTTCTATTTTTAATAGAGACAGGGTCCCTTGCTCAGGTTGGTCTCAACTCCTGGCCTCAAGCCATCGTCCTGCCTCGGCCTCCCAGAGTGCTAGGAGTATAGGTGTGAGCCATTGTGCCCAGCTGGCAAACACACTCTTAAATTAGGATGTTTCCCCCCATGGGGAAATTAGTTTTTTATGTGCTGGAGAACTTTTAGCAGCCAAGCATCTTACAATAAACTTGAACCACACTTGTGCTTGTGCATTTGCCCTGAGAAGACCATTTTGATGGTTTGTGCAGGGTTGCCTGCAAATGAGGTGCTAATGAGGTGCAGGGCTGATGCCTCCCACCCCATCTCCCGCCGGGAAGAGCAGCCCAAGAGCCACCAACTCCCCCAGACTTCCAGATACTCATCCAAGGCTAAGTAAACAGTCCCCCCTGAATCCAAGGGCCTCAACGTGTCCTTTTGAGCCTTCTAAAGGGGTGTGATGAACTTACAGGTAATCCTAAAGCACTTTCCTTTAAAAAACAAGTGCATTTCATAAAGCACACCTTCTGGCAGGTCTTGTGAAATCAAGCACCCGGCTCTGCAGGGGCCGGCTCTGGACGCTGGGACCACCTATTGTCCTTGGTGGTTTCACCAGCTCCCTCCACACCGGCAGGAGCCGGTGTCTCCATCAGCCCCTGCCTGCACTTGCACCGGTTTCCTGTTAGACTGAGGGCTCCCGGGGCAGGAGAACCCGCCCCGCAGTGCGCTATGAGCAACAGGAGAAAAGGAAAGGACTGAAACCATCCAGGGCTGTACAATGTCATTCTACCTTCCCGCACTGGCTGCTGTGACGCAGGTGGTGGTTCCAGTACAAATGAAACCCAGCAAACACCTTCCCCATGTTAGCAAGGAGACTATGCAGGACAAAGCACAGGGCAAGATAAAACAGCTTGCTCAGTGTTGACACAACAAACTGGGGGCCTTTGTGGAAAATGTGGTGTTCCATTAACATAAAAGACTCTTAAGACTGTAATCAGGAAAGGAAGTTGATTCTGAATTCACATTTCTAGCGTCTGGTTGAAAAGCTCAGGAAACGGCTGGACTGATTCTTATTGACCTAATAAAATCAACGAGAGATTTTCTATAAGCAACTGGGATGGCTATTATTACTTTTAGGTCATTACTTTGGGAGATGCTCTCATTTTAATTTTTGTATTTGTATAAGGGTGTCGCGACACACTCTTTGCTTATTGGTTAAGTAAGACTTCCTTAAGCAATATGAATCCTATAAAAATAATTTAATCGGTGATTTTTATACACATCACTGGAAATCTCCAAATAATACCTGCTTTAGAACACAGTGTAGGCAAAGCTTATGCCTGTCACTGTTCTGTGTATAAACTTGCTCAGTCCTCACCAGGGAAAGGCAGGGAAACTGAGGCACAGATTTAAACTGCCCGAGGTTGTGCAGCTGGTGAGTGTTGGAGGTGGGGCCTGAACGGGCGAAGTTAGGTTCCAGAGCCCAGGCTCACAGCCACTGCTCCCCACGCGTCACAGTGGGACCCTGGGACACGCATCTTCACACGTCACCCCGAGTACTGGAGTTCTTGTTGCAAGCGTCGCACGACTGCACACGCAGCACCCTGTGGGTGCTCAGGCATGTTTGCTGAGGATGAATGACGAATCTTGTAGGATTGTCACCATGGACCTGAAGTCCCCTTATGGCACAGGTAGAATTGCAAAGAAAGGACACACCGGTTTCCAAGGAAAAGGCATTGTCCCTCAGTCCCTTGCATGTGAAGTTTCCTAGTTATGTGGCTTTTTCTTGTCAATTTTCAGGAATTTTTTTTTCTGTTTTCCAGATATGAATTGCTTGTGTGGGTTTCAGACATAGCAAATATCTTCTCCCAATATTTTCTCTCACTCTCGTCCTCTCTCACTTTTTATTGGGGGAAAAACCCTCCCTACTTTGAAGTAGGCACATTGGTGCATCATCTCAGGGTCAAGCCTATTCCAGGACACGGAGCTGGAACCCTGTGACACTTGAACATTCACAGAGGATGTCAGCATGTTGTTGGTGCTCAGAGTCTGTCAGTAACTCCTCCGAAGCCATGGCTTCCCAGCCTCATCTGGTCATAGCATACCCACCTCCTCCCAGGCTGTGCCATGCATGTCCTGGTGAATATCCACCTCCTACGATGGGGTGCCCCATCCTGCACAGAGGATCTGCGTGAAGTCACAGGTCACGACTGTACCCTCTGGACTCCCACGTGCACAAGCCAATGTCATCTTAGCCCTACACGCTTAAAACTTCAACCGACTCCCAAGTCCTGATCACAGCTTTCCAATGAGCATCTTTCGGAATGTAAACATTTTCAGGAAACTGGAGTTTCAAAGTCTTTCAATCTTACTGAGAGTACCTTGTGCAATACGTTCCGTCTGCAGTCAGTGCTATGTGGGGGACCCATAGTGGAGGGCCCTAAATTAGATGTCAAAGGCAGTTAAAGAGTATGCCATCAAAGCTGCCCTTTTCCTCGTAATGGAAGAGTTGATCCCAGCTGTATTTTGCAGTGATATTTTAAATGCCATAAGAAACAGTTTCACAAATTAATTTTCCTGGCTTTGTCATCTCGATATTTACGATGGCTTTTGTTAAGATTCAGGGATAATCAAAACCAGGCTTTGTTCAATCTGCAGATTTGAAGTGGCAACAGTAAGCTCGGTGCTGGCTTTGCCGGCTTGCCTGTCGAGTACCGAGAGTTTCTGCGTCACAGAGAGGCGGCCTTCTGCAGACCTTGCTATTTGCAGGTGACAGAATTGGCCACGCACAGCAAGTGCTAAAGGCCCAGCTCTTCCCGAGGCGCTGGGTGTGGCAGAGAGCACTGCTCATCAGTGCTCCACACACAGACGCGCGTCCGTACGTTTCTGCCTCCCTTGCAACCAGAGTGGGGCCGAGTGGCCGGTGGGCGGGGTGTGTGTGTGTGTCTGTGTGTGTGTGTGTCTGTGTGTGTGTGTGTCCCGTTCTCGCTCCCGCTGCTGTGAACTCAGAGGCCACGTGCTCCAGATGGGGGAGGGACACTGGCCTGGATCAGACCCTGCCCTGAAACGCGCCTTTCTTGTGCTGAGCCACTGAGGGTCGGGGTCGGCTCTCCTGCCGGAAACCAGAGTTCACGGCTCTGAATAAAATTGCTGACACACCATTGGGAAATTTGCAGGATCCACAAAAAGCTAAGACAATTTTGAACATGAAGAGCGAATAGGGGGGTCTTGGCCTATGAGATGTTAAAACAGGACGACGTGTTCCTAAAGACGGTGCAGTGTCTGCACAGCCGCGGGAAACTCAGGAGTGGGACAGACGAGGGAAGCGTCTTTCCATGGCGTGGGAGGATGCCGAGTGTCACCTGCCCAGCTGGGCCTCTGGACTCACGGCAGGGACAGTCATCATGGAGACACGGCGAGGCCTCAGGCAGCCGTGCTACCCTCTGTCGGTGCCGGTGGAGGAAACCAAGTGTGCCCTGCTCTCTTGCAGGGCTCAACGTTCCCAAAGGGCAAGAGATAGGAGTCTCGTCACCGCAGAAGAGCAGAGAGAAGGTGCCAAAGTGGGGGTGGCCACCCGTGTGGATTGTGAGCCTCCGTGAGCCGCAGCACGGCTGTCCTCTCTGTTCTGAGCCGGGTGGCGCTGCCGGGTGGTGCCGGCGGTGTATTGGGGGATGTTTTGATGAACTTTCCCACTTTCTTTCAAATGGACTAAGAATGCACGCAAAGTGCAAACGGTCGAACAAGATTGTCCTCCCGGACAGACCCAGCGACTGGGCTGGTGTATCACCCAAAGTCTCACGTGCTTGCCTCAAAGGAGTTAATACAATCAACAATTAGTAACTGCTATCTGACGTGACTATAAATTAAATGCGTAAAATTACCATAAAAAGTGGAATTAAGGACTTTCAGAAGGCATCTTACGTGTGACTTGGGTGAAACAGTTGAAACGATGAAAACAATGATTGAACAAAGACCCCTTGGGCGTATCAGCATAAACACCAACTCGATGAAAATCACGTTCACCACGATAGTTTCAACCGCAGCTGGTGCACTAGGGTGGCCTTCGAGGATCACGACGCTTCAGGTGGTTGTTTGAAATAATGATCCACCCACCGGCCCCTCTTTCTCTCGGTCCCCCTGAATGTCTACGCTGACTGCCCACTCCATCCCTCTGAGACCCCTTTGCCCCTTGTCCTCTTTGTCTGGAGATCCTCAGGCCAGCACACAGGGCAGGGGTGTCCCTTAACCCAGCCCCCATGCTCCCTGGCAGGACGGCCAGGGAGAGAAAACCGGGCAGGGGACCAGCTCCTCGGGGAAAGGGCATTTTTATGACAGTCATGGCTGGAAGGAGAGGAGGGAAAAAGAACGTTCCTGTTAGCTGTGGACAAATTCAGAAGCTCGGCACGAGAATGGGGGTGGGGGAGGAGATTTGCAGAGACTGTTGTCACAAGGTGAAGTGAGACAAAAAAAAATAACGTCACTCTGGAATAAAGAGGGAAATGGGGAAAGTGCCGAAGAAGATGGACAGAGTGTTCACTGATGTTGATAAGAGCAAGGAGAGAAGCTGAGGCAGACTAAGCAAGAACAATCCTTAGGGTGGAGAGGAAAAGCAAAGCGGGAACAAATAGAGGCAATTATGAAGAGCTGGAAAAGGTAAAAAAAAAAAAAAAAGTTTCTGGGACAGCTGAGCAAACCAGAGGAACCTGGGAAACCTAAAGCTGGTGACGTGGCCGTGTCCATAGTGCAGGAGCACAGGCGGCTGGGGACGAAGGCGCCCGCAGCTGATGCAAGGGCCTGCCTGCAGCGGGGCAGAGACCCGGGGCCAAGACAGGGAGGGGACATCTGGGATGCAAAGGTCCCGAGACGGAGAATAAATGACCCGCACGGACGGGTGCTTTGGAAGAATGGCTCTCTGGGGGGCCGAACTTCGTCCCTCCTGTTCCTATGTTGGAGCCCTGACCCTTGGCACCTGAGCACCTGCTGCAAGTGGAAATTGAGTGTTCACAGAGGTGACTGAGTTAAAATGAGGTCACTGGGGTGGCACCTCATCCAATATGGCTGGTGTCCCTCTAAGACACGGAGACACAGGCACGGGGGAAGGTGGTGTGAAGACCGGGGGAGATACCACCTACGATAGGCCCCACGGGGAGGGGACCCTGCCCGACCCTGACCTGGGACTCCGCCTCCAGAAACACATTTCTGTTGTTTGAGCCCTGCCCCATCTGTGTCGCCTTGTTTTAGCAGCCCTCCAATAATAGGAAGGCCAATAAGACAGGGTCCAGGAATAAAAGTCACAACTACAGGGAAGGAGGGAAAGGGGAGAGAGAGAGAGACTGGATTCACATGGTAGCTCCAATCAGAAAAGACTTCAGTGAAGCAAGGGGAAAGATGTTTACGAAGACAGCCTTTACACAATCCCGTCCGCAGTAAATCACTCAGCGAAATGAATGCCCGGGGCTGGCACGCCGGGTGACGGTCCGGGGACAGTGGGCAGGCTCCTTCCCTTGCTGTCTCTCGACTCCAGATGCAAACCTGTCTCTGATGTCCCGCCTGGTGTGCTTTCTGGCAAATAGTATGATGACATTTCAAGGGCGCATGATTAGCAAAACAAAACCCTATAAAACCAACTCTCTGACCAGTGAATTCTGTGTTCGGAGGAAGGCGGAGAGTTCAAATGATGTAGTACGCTCACGGTGCCCGAGTGAAATCATTTTGGCACTCAGCCCCAGCCAGAGCACGCCTTTTGATGGACTGTCCCTTTCTTTGTTGCTAAAAACGTCCGCTCTCCCGACACTGCAGTTGCTGTGCGCTCAGCACCCTGCACCTTTCTTGGATGACTCATGACCTTGTGGTGCCTTAAAGGTCACCAACTCGACTTCATTCTTCCTTCTACCATGCTGTGCTGAGTGCCTGCTGGGGACAAGGTCTGGGCGGGTCCCGCAGCCACTCACACCCACACGCCAGGCGCCCTTCCCGTAGGGAAACAGGGGACAGCCCCCCAAGAGGCCCACGTGCTGCAGCCAGCTGGAGGCTGCGCTCTGGGCTTGGGACGAGAGGGCTGGCCTGGCCAGTGCCGGGCAGCGGGAGGAGCAGAGGCCTCCTGGGCAGGTGGGATGGGAGGAACAGAGGCCTCCTGGGCGAGGACATGGCTGGGCGGGTGGGATTCCACAGGACAGCTGGCCTTGGGGTGCCGAGGGGCGCTGGAGACCAGCTCACATTTTCTGCACACTGGGAGGGACACTTGCTAGCATAGCTCACTGCGAGCTGCCAAGGACTGGAGGTGACTCCTGCTCCGGTTCGTGGGAGGGGAAGCAGGGAGGGAAGAGGCAGCCAGCCCCTCTGTTGACGCACCACCCCTGGTGCCAAGTCAGGTGTGCGGTTCCCACCTCCTGCCTTCTGCCTGCTCTGGCCTGAGAGGGTGCAGGGGCCAGGAAGGGCCGGGCCGGGGTGGGGGTAGCAGGAGTAGGGGTGCAGCACGCTCCCAGGAGTGGAAACCAAGGCTGAAAGCCACTGGACCCTGAGCTGCAGAGTTGGAGAAAGTTATTTTTTGCTCATCTCCTGGTTTCCTGTCATGAAATTACAATATTCACTCTTATTTAGACTCAATCTCATCATTGCCTGCCACTTACTTCGCTTGGCTCTGAAATTTCAATATGAATCTGTTAAGAAAGAGTCTAAGAAAAGTGCAAGGGCAGTTCCATTTAAAAGGTGCCCCAGCATGGTGCCGGCGCCCGTGCGGCCACACGGAGGACGCAGTGCCCAATCCCTCCGAGACGGAGCTGCCGTCGGGGCACCAGGACAGATGGCCCCGCAGAGCCAGGAATGCCGTTAACTGCAAGAGCAAAAAATAGCTGCAACCCAAGTCCAAATGAGCCTGTTTCTGAAACGTCATTAAGGCCGTTAAAATTCCACCGAGGGTGGCCTGAGGCGCGCTGTGTAACCACCGTGAAGGGCACCGAAAGGCCACCTTCCCGCTGTCCCCTCCAGACCCGCCGGCTGCCAGGACACTGCCAGCTCTTAGCGCCGAGAGTCACCTCCTTTCTCCCCGACCCCACACGCTGCTCCAGTCCTCGCCTAACTGATGAGGGCAGCCAGAGGTGGCCGAAACCGCTCAGCGCGCAACAGCGAAATCAGCCGCTTCCGACAAAGGCCTTCAGAACCTACCGGACAAACGAGCAAAGTGAGAACGTGTGTGCCAGAAGGTTCTACTGAACTGACGGGAAGCCAGCTCCCGTTTCTGTTTGTAAAGACAACATCTCATCATTTGAGTGTGGAGTTTGTCTAACGTGGGATTTCAAATCTCTCGTAGCTCCTTTGCTCCTACTGCAGAATCTCTCTCAGGATCTCTCTCAGGAAGGAGAACTTACTTTGCGTGGCAGGAAAGCGCCCAGCATTATCGCAGCTCGGTAAACGTCACCGAGACCTTGGGTCACCAGCGTCCTGTTCGCTGCACCTGCTTTTCCCGACTCTGCTGAATTATGTGATTCCAAACACTTGCTTTTTAGAAAAGCCCTTAGGGTATTCTGGAGCAAAAAATTCAGGAGAAGGTCACAGTGTGAATACCTAGCCCAACTGGGCTTTGGGAGACTTTCGGGCCAAGGCCTGGCTCCAGGTCCTGGGTGCGCCCTGAGTGGGGGAGGGGTAGTGGGGACACCCCAGGTCTGCACCACTGCAGGAAAATGAGGGGCCAGACTGTTCCTCGGAGTGTCCCCTTCCAAGGCCCTGCATGGGGGACACGCTGTCCCCTCTGCATCTATCCAAGTGGCTCTCTTTTCACCGCTATTTCTCAAACTCATTCTTTCCCCAGACTTTCCTTGGAATCACTGTGGTGCACACTTAAAACACGGTACATTTTCATTATTTGAAAGAAATAACTTTAAACAAATTTACTCAGCCAACCTCTGAGGAAAACCCTCTAGAATATTCTGAAACATTTTCTAAAACTCCATTGACCTGTATACATGGTGACCGAACTGACTTCAAAGAGCAGCAGGAAACAGTGAAATAAACGAGACTGAAGGAGATGAAGATCGGGTACAATGGACCAACCTTCACTGTAATTATGTGGAGGAAACAACAGGAAAAGAAAAGGAAACGATTAAGCAGCACAGAAACGGCTGATTTGCCTTCTGAAAGGTAAGATTACTGATGACAAATGCTCCCTTCTTTTCATCATTCTCTCAAACCGTGCTTGACTTGTGAGGCTAAATATCCCTGCCTTATTTTTAAGACCAAATGCATTGCCAAACAGCCTTTCACAGTGGGGGTAGGTTCAGAAGCTGGAGGTGTCAGCATCGTTTCCCTGCAGAAGAGAGCCTTTCCCTCAACCTTACATTTAATTTAACGGTAACGTATAGAAGTTTCCACTGAATTCTATGGGGAAAGTCCACAGGAGTTTTGGATGAGGCTTGCTCTGCCCTGAATGCATGGTGGGTGTGGGGTGGCCTTTCCCTCCTTAAGTCCTCAGTAAGCTCTTTCTGTCCATCCCAGCAGGGTGGACTGTCTTCTTTCTAATTAGCAGGCTTTCAAATTTGGATACTTAGCAACTCCTACTAGATGATGCTTCAACTTGAGACAATAGAGGGAAGAAGACGTCCCTGGGAAACTCTTGCTAAGCAGTACGCCAGGCCCTCAGCTGCTACTTGGGAATTGGTGGTCTGCCTCAGTCACGTCCCCTCTGGAGCATGAGAAAACAGGGCACTTGCCTCACCTGTCCTGACTACCAGCCCGTCTTGCTCCTCAAGCCAGAATTTCCCCGTCTGGGACTTCTAGAACACCGTGATGTTTTGGAAGCTGCAGAGCTGAACATGGACAGCAGGGGTGGGGCCCTGTCTTGCTCTCTCCCACCCCCTGGACACAGGCCCCAGCACCTGGGGGATGTCCCTGCTCCTTTCTTGACGCCAGACCCGTGACTCGCAGGTCAGCCTGTGGGCTGCGTCCTTCACACACTGGCTCACACATTCGGGTTTGGGGTCCTGAGTTATAGGTGTCTTTCCTGGTTAGGTTCTGAAGTCCTTGAGTGTTTTCTGGCCCAGAGACAACATGTGACAGGTGGGCAGGCCTGAAAAGGTCATACGCTGGCCATCCTTGCTTGTGCCTGTCCAGCCTCCTGCCCTGCTCAGGGCCAATAAAGTCAGCTGCTGACCAGCAGCTACTGCAGAGCCTGCTGCATTCACCCTTCCAACAGAGCTGGGGACTCGGGGGCTGGGACAGCCTGTGGCCTATCCCAAGGGGCACCTTACGGGGCTGGGAGAACCCAGTGGGATGCCAAGACCTCTAACTGGTGTGTGGCTGGAGCCACTCAGGGGACGGGGGACCTTGAAGATTTTTCTTACGATAGGGTGATAGACATGACCTCTTCCAGAAGATTAGATGACAGCCAAATAATGTGTTTAGCAGGAACAAAAAAGAGACATAAATGTGACAAAACAGTCTGAGTGTTGCCGGGTAGAAGTGTTTCTATTTGCCAGCCATGGTGCTGGAAAACATTACAAACCTCAATGGTGGCTATGGCGGCAGCACCCAGCGTGTGAACTGATGTAGACACTGCCGTGGACTCCATTTCCACGTAAAGGATAACGTCTCTTCTTAGAATGGTACACGGGGAGGCTGAGAAAGACGGGGGACAAGAGGATGCTTCATGCCTATAATGATCTCAGATGTAGACATGTCAAATCGCTAAACTTTGGGAAAGTTACTGGAAGTACAGTACAAACAGCACGCAAATCCTGGAGGATGGATTAACTGTACCCCACTTCCTCTGCTGTGAGGATGCTGAT
Organism: Mirza zaza; assembly: GCA_008750895.1. Taxonomy (NCBI): domain Eukaryota; kingdom Metazoa; phylum Chordata; class Mammalia; order Primates; family Cheirogaleidae; genus Mirza; species Mirza zaza. The sequence continues at coordinate 3,348 of VSMD01095004.1, read as the reverse complement.
TCCACCCACCGGGTCTTATGAGTGGGACAGAGCCCCCAGGACAGCCAGTCGAGCTCCTGGTACATGCAGGAAGCCTCACCCAAGACCCCTGGCCAACGCCCAGAGCCACAGCTGACGGCGCTATTAGGATGATGTGAGGCAGGCGCTGGTACCTGTCGTGGATCAGCTTCCAAGTGTCGTAATATCCTACATAATTTTACGGATGTTTCCGAGGAAATTCAGCAATTCCTGCAAGTCAAACATTTCAACTCGGTTTCTCTTCCATTCCACCAAAGAAAGGGCCTTTCCTAAAGGTATTAGAAAAAAAACATAAGCGACTACAGTGAAATTCTCTTTCAGTTGTTCTGAAACGATTTATATATTCATTCTGTGTGACCTGTGATGATTGCTGGAGTCCATAGCTTTGTACAAATTTTTGATATTTGCTTTATGAACAAATTTTTCACCTTGAAATAAAATGGTAGCCAAAAAGTTTTCAGGTAGACGTTATGTGCTGTATCAAAGAAAAAACTTCAACAACATTGAATGGATATCAAGGACATTTGGTGTGCATTTAGAGATTATGGAGGTAAATGTTTTAAATAAAAATATTCTCCTACGTAAGTTTCTAACTTAACACCACCGAAGGGTATCAAGCTAATTTGAAGATACTATGAATAGATTTTTAAGAGACCAAAATTGAAAACGTGAAAAAACCCCAGCTCTCAGTCTGTGGTAGGACAATAACATAATCACAGTCATTACCAGAAACCAACTGCTGCTGATGCAAAATGACTGGTGATGGAAAGTCAATCAAGGTCATGACAAGGGTCTGCGATGAGAGGCAGCAGTTTTAAGAGGGCAAAAAGGAGGCTGTTCTGAGTTTCTTGTGAATATTTGTAAAATTATGGTCACGTACAGACAAATTTTGAGCCAATTGGATGTCAATATTGCCATGAAATACAAATAGTTATGAAAGTAGATCTCTTTGTTTAATGGATGTTACTGCGTCTTTGGTCATACTTTTCTTGAGTATTTATTTCAATAAATATCATACTTTTTTAAAAGAAGGAATAGCTATGCAAGGAACATGTGTCCAACCTTTCTTTTGATCATCACGGTTCACCTGCGCAGTGAGGTTCATGCTCTTCATCTTCAGGTGAGGCCCTGATGCTTGGGGAGGTGGATACCTGCCCAGGTGTGAGCCTCAATAGGGCCAGGAGCTGGGGGTGGGGTGGGGTGGGGACATGATTGAAGCCTTACGTCAGCCTCCGGGTCCATGGCTTTATCTCAACCCCAGCCAACAATAACATGGTGGAACTGAGGTACCTGTTGGGCTCCTCAGCCTGGTTCCCAGTGGTTCTGGCTGTGAGCTGCAGAATAAGGTATAGGATCTTTCCCAAGACACCATCACCATCCAGAGCCATGAGCAATTTAAGCTTGTCAATTACCTGGTGCCCATGTACCCCCAAGGTAAGACGAATTTGGAAGGAAAAAAAAGTCTTTATTTTCACTAACTTCTAACTGCCATTCAGCACTTCCTTGCATTATGATTGAAAGTTAACAAACTCCAGCAGCATTAGCAATGCCTTGGCTTTGTCACCAATAGAAATCCCAGATGTTTAAAAATCACATTACAGTTGTTGTAGATTATTTTGAAATGTCACCGATGCTCATTACTATTAGAAGAGGAGAGTTCTTAGATTTTCCTCCAGATCTTGATATTTAATATGTGAATAAAGTGGTGTTTTATTTCATATTTTAGTTCATCACATTTTTAAAAAAATGTTGTGATAACTGTATTTAAGTCTAATTGCTTTCCTTTGAGGTCCTATGTATTTTATTCTGTGCAATTAAAGGCATTATTCCGGGGAGGGGTCTGCAGGGGTCCCAGATGCCTCGAGGCCATGCAGTCTTCCAGGTGGCCTTGTGGGGCTCCCGTGGTCTCCCTTTCTCCTGGCCTGGCCTTCAGGAATAACCAACAAGAGACCTCCATCACTCTCATTTATGAAAAGGCACATGCCAGGAACCCCTTTTAAATGAGATTACTAACAAAATAATCACCCTAATTCAATTCAGTGGAGTTCAAGTCACTTTTTATTAGATCAGCTTATTTATGAATTATAATAATGTCCTTTAAGCTTTAGAAAATTTCACTGGCTGAGCTGTCCAGTTAGAGAAACGGCCCTGTATGGGTTCTCTAAGATCATGGTGTGCCATCACGTACATTATAAAAGAGATCGAGGAGCAGGTAGGTCTCTGAAGGGAGGAGTCAGCTGCGGGGGCAGGCTCTGATGCAGAACAGCCCCCTTGCACAACATTGCAATTTGGTATGCAATGTTGACTTTGAAAAAGTTACTTTTTAAAAGCTTATAATATTCAACTAGTTACAGTTAATTTAAGCTGGTAACAGATTCAATTACCGTTAAGTTTCCCCAATAATAGTCTTACTTTTTTTTTTTTGAGATAGAGTGTCACTCTGTTGCCCTGGCTACAGTACTGTGGCATCAGCCTAGCTCACAGCAACCTCAAACTCCTGGGCTCAAGCGATCCTACTGCCTCAGCCTCCCAGGTAGCTGGGACTACAGACATGCGCCACCGTGCCCTGGTTAATTTTTTTTTATTTTTAGTTGTTTGGCTAATTTCTTTCTATTTATAGTAGAGGTGGGGTCTTGCTCTTGCTCAGGCTGGTCTCGAACTCCTGAGCTCAAGTGCCACCATGCCTGGCTAATTTTTTCTATATATTTTTAGTTGGCAAATTAATTTCTTTCTATTTTTAGTAGAGACGGGGTCTCGCTCTTGCTCAGGCTGGTTTCGAACTCCTGACCTTGAGCGATCCACCTGCTTTGGCTTCCCAAAGTGCTAGGATTACAAGTGTGAGCTACTGCACCCGGCCTAGTCTTACTTTTCTTTAGCTGGGAAGCAGAGCTGAGTAGGGTGTGTCACTAATCGAGAAGGACCCCAGAACAAATTAATCCTTGCAGCAATTAATGTTTACTTGGCACAGTTGTATCCAGTTCCTGATGATACCTCCCAGGAAATAATGTGGGCACTCAGACTGACACTCAAAATTTGCCCTAATACATATGTTTCTGTAAGGCAAAAATAATTGTTTTAATAATTTTGTGCACAAAATGTCCAAATTCATAAAATATGAATAGCTGCGTTTTACTAGAACCCACCATATACAACAAATTCTGTTAACTCTGCATTCTGATTTTTAGAAATGTCTGATCTTTAAGATAAAAAAATGCAAAGTACCCTTATAATATTATTCTGGAAATTTTCCCTTCAATTCCCAAGTGAGCTGAGTACACTTCAACTTTTAAGTGTAATCTGATCCATTATGAGATAGTATTTCCTTATCTC
>VSMD01095002.1:0-10865 GCA_008750895.1 Mirza zaza | reverse complement strand
GAAAGAAAGAAGACATAAGAAGAATGTAGCTGACAGTTGTTAGATTAAGCTGTAATTTTAAGATCTTGGTTAAATATCTCTACAACTTTCTGTCATTAAAAAAATTAATGAAACATTGTATTTTAAGATAATTGTAGATTCACATTCAGTTGTAAGAAATATCACAAAGAAATCCTATACCCTTTACCTAGTTTCTCTGGTTAAAGTCTTCCAAAACTATAGCACCATGTCAGAGCCAAGACGTTGGAAGACAGAGCGGTTCTCTTGCCACAAGGATTTATCATGTTGACCTTCTATAAACATACCCACTTCCCTTCACTCGCCACCCCACATCCCTAACCTCTGACAACCACTCATCTGTTTTCCATTTCTGTAATTTTGTCGTGTTAAGAATGCTAAGCAAATGCAATCAGACACTATGTACCCTGTTAGGTTTTGCTTTTTATTGTCACTCAGCATAATTCTCTAGACATTTATTCAAGTTGTTGCCGATATCAATAGTTCTTATCTTTGTATTGCTAAATAGTATTTCATGGTACAGATGTACCAGTTTGTTTAGCCATTTACTCACCGAAGCACATATGGGTTGTTTCCAGGTTTTGGGTATTATGAATAAAGCTTTGAACATTCATATACTGTGTGTGTGTGTGTGTGTGTGTGTGTGTGTGTTTGTGTAAACTAGCTGGCATTTCTGTGGGATGAATTCCTAGGAGTCCAACTGCTGGTTGTGTGTTGCTTGTTTCATTTTTTTAAGAAACCACCACTGTCTTTCATAGTGACTATACCATTTTACATTCCTACCAGCGATATATGAGTGATCCACTTTTTCCACATCCTTATCAGCAGTTGTTGGTGGTATTATTATCATAATTTTTATTTCAGCCAATCTGATAGGTATGTAGTGATAGCTCATTGTGGTTTTAATGTACACTCTCCCTGATTGGTAATGATGTTGAACACCTTTTCATGTGCTTTTCTGTAAACCTTCTCTCATGAAATATCTGTTCATGTCTTCTGTAAATTTTGTAATTTGATTGGGTTTTTTTGTTGTTGAATTTGAGAGTTCTTTATCTATTCCAGATATTAGTCCGTTGTCAGATATGTGATTGGCAGGTATTTTCTACCAGTCTCTAACTTATCTTTTCAACCTCTATAGGGTTTTACACATAGCAAAAGTTTTTAATTTTGGTGAGGTCCAGTTTATCGAGATTTCCTTCTATGGATTGTGCTTTTGGTGTTGGGCCTAACAACTCTTTGTCTGTACCATAATTCTAAGCATTTTCTCCTTTTCCCTAAAAGTCTTATAGTTTTATTTTATATTTATGTCTATTTTCAGTTAATTTTTTACTAAAGTGGGTGATTTAATGCATAAGTCAAGGTTTTTCTTTTTGCCTATGAATATGAATGTCCAATTGCTTCAGCACCATTTGTTGAAAAGGTTACTTTTCCCCCATTGAATTGCCTTTCCACCTTTGTCTCCAGGTTTTTATATTCCTCAGTGGATTTAATAACTATGCAAGATGAAAGCCAACAGAATTGATTTTAATTATACTAATACCTCTGGGTATTTAAGAAATAACAGAATTCTCTTTCATTTAATTTATAGCATTAACTTTTATCACATGAAGCAAAAACTAACAAGCAAAGCACAAAACCTATTTCTTATGACCCAGAGAAAACATTGCTTTTTTAAAATGCATTTTTAGTATAGCGGAGATCACGACATAAGCAAAATTGTATGTTCTGCCTCCCCCATAACATTATGAACACTCTCTCATGTCATTAGAAATTTCTTCTGTAACTAGTTTCAAATGACTACTTGTGTTATTCTATAAATAGGTAACATATCTTATAGATATAGTATAATTTACTATATATTAATAAATATACTATCTATATCACTGTATTTTTATATAATGACTACTTGTATTATCATATATCTACAGTATATATTATAAATGTATACACTGAATATCACAATATATACTACATATTTACTATATTTATGTGTACCATATTTACTCTATATAATAATTACCAATATTACCCTGTAGATCAGTAATATATATTACATTATATATTATAGCACTATTATGATTTACTTTGTTACTCCTTATTGTTGAACATTGAGTAGTTTTCATTATTACTGCTAACATTTTATTGTACATTCATTGGGATGGGACACATGTCCCACTCTCTGCATTCAGAGCTAAGCTTTGGAATGGCGTGAATTTCATTTTCTTTTTCCCATACTGAATGAGGCAATTAATTTATGTTCAAGTTGATAGGACAGAAGAGTAAAACGGAATATATTAAACATTGCAAACAAGTAGTAGCAGACCTGAATTCCTCACCCATCTGCCAAGTACTGATAGACTTCTAAGAAGTATTTTAAATCAACAATGGTTTGAATGATCAAATGTTTTATCTGGACATTGCTTTATTTCTTTGTATTAGCTCAGAAATTCTTAAACTTTATAGTACATAAAATTTAGTTATGGATTGAATATACAAAACTGCATATATATGGTATATAGAAGGTGAATTAGAGATCAAAGATAATCATGACTGAACAGTACCCACCCTTCTGTACTTGAATATGGAATTCCTTATTCATTGTTGGCTACATTTTGGGCTTTTTCCTTAGGATAGATTTCTATTCTTTTTTGTTGTCAAATGGCCTTTAAAGATAACCAGCAGAGTAGCATAGTGCCACTCAGGAATTTGCCATTTGTGAATATTATCATTAATTTATCCTCTTATTAATTTTTAGGTTTTTAAAAAAAAACTCATTTTGCATTTGGAGAACATTATTTTTCATATACTCATTAGCTCTTTGCATTTTCTCTCTTTGGTATTATTAATATTTTAATGTACTAATATAGTTTATATTGGTTATTCCCATCAGGGTAGTTTTCAGTTGCTAGAATCAGATCCCCATTCAAAATGTTACAATTAAAAGTTGTAATGATGTTGATGTGATGGGTTCCTGGGGATACAGATGATTTCTGAGAAACCCAGAGGAAGAGCTAGATCTCTAAATTAGAAATTGAAAGATGACAAAGAACTAAAATGTCTCTTTAACACAGAGCGGAAATAATCTAGTTCTCTCTAGCAGGTTCCACTGTCTAGCTGTCACGTGTGTGATTCTACATGGCCACGACCTCCGTTTATAACCTACCGGCATTGAGCCTCTGGGTTGAATTTTCTAAGCAAGAATCTGGTTGGTGTTGATCAGCTAATTGTTAGCTGGGCAGTCTAGTGTCTGGCCCAACTCTTCACCATCAGTTATGAGGAATATCACATGACGCACATGAGCTGTTATCATTCTAGAACGGGCAATGAGATCTTTAGTGTATACCAAGCCCATGAGTTTCTGATTTAACTGCATTTGAAATGATAGCATGTGCCATGAATGCCTGTGTTATTTGTATTGATTTGGGACTTTTATCTCTGGGGCTTGTTTTGTAATGTGCCTAGTCGTCGTTATCAAAACATGAAGAAACTTACCTTCCAATATTTATTTTCTTTTGATTCCAGTAATGGTCTGAATGGCAAAATATGCCCATTGTGAAAACAATTTTGAGTTTTAAAGTTTTATTTTCCCAAAGCAACATCACATTTCTGACTTGTAAATATTTCACAGGTGAAAAATTCAAAAAGAAAACATTTAAATGCAAATGTCTGTGGTGGAGATGCTGAGTTCAGTCTTTGTATTTCCTTCCAGATTTATCAACGATGCTGGTTAGTATTCAAGAAAGCTTCAAGCAAAGGTCCAAAAAGACTGGAGAAATTTTCTGATGAACGTGCTGCATATTTTAGGTGTTATCATAAGGTAAGACTCAATTGTTGTAGCTTTCCAGAAATCTGTTTACGAGGAGGTAACTTGAAGTCATTGAGTCTGAAAACTTGTGTAGATTTTATTCACAAATGTACAAGTAGAACTTTTTCAAAAGTCAAAACATCCCTAAAATAACATCTACTTGCTCATTGTGTAAAGTAATTAACTAGTACACAGTGACTCTTCTGGTTTCTTTCTGGTGGTGGTGGTGGTTGTTTTGCAGTCTGTAATATAGAACTTACCATGTTGTTATATGGCCAACACTGAAGCCCCTTGGGGGTGAAGACTGGATCTCATTGTGTCTAACACAGTGCCTGATGCACAGTAGATACTCATTCAGTGTTTGGGGGTGTGGGGAGAGGAGGGAGGGGAAGGAACAGAAAACAGGGGATTGGTGGGAGAAGATAAAGTTCACCCATTAGTTGATTTCTTTAAGTTTGATGACTAAATTTAATTCAGACTTTCAGTTTCTTAGTTACTAGTGAGAGAGAGTTACTACTATCATTAAAATAGTAATTAGTTGTTGAAATACATGAAGGTAAATACAAGATTTAGTTACCACTTGGATTCGCAAATTCACTAAGTCTTTCCCTCTACATGGCAATACAGTTTTCCATGGTCCTTGTCAGTGTGCAGCCTCTGTATTTTTTCTTTTCATATTGTATTTTTCTTTTCATACTTTTTTGTCTGTGAAGGAAACATGCTTATTTCTGTGATAGACTATTTTAATGTTGGTTTTCCATCTTGAAGATTCTTTTAATCCTTATTTGGTGAGAATTCAGTGGGGATGGGCTTGTTGGCCATTTAAAACTTTATATGAAGCCAGTGGATCCATTAGCACAAAAACGTGGCTAGGTGGGGGAAGCAAACAGTATTCCCTTTTGTGCAAATCCTCCAAAAGTGGTGACTTCACAACATCTTATAAAGGGCCTATGTTGTCAGCTTGGCTTGTATGGTAATGAAAATAGTAGGGGAAACTGTATTCCTTCTTGAATTAGAGAACTAAAGAGGATGCTATGCTTTATAGGCACATCTATGCATATATAAGGGAAAAAAGAGCACAAGACAAGCCTTTGAGATAAGCAGAGAAGGGATTTGTCAAGAAGGGAGTCATTTCATTGCCTTGCCCCCCCCCCCCATGAGGCAGTTTCACCTTCCGAGGACTCCCCCACTCCCATCCTTCCTTCTTTCCTAAGGAGAATCCAGCTATACCTCTCTATGAGTCCAGATTTCCTCTACCATTTATATTCCAGATGCCAGAGATTTCTGCTATTCAAATAAGGTCTCTTTTTTTGTCCTCAGGAAAAAGTTGTTGAATTGCAAATCTATTATAATACTTAGGAGCAGTGATCCATGAAGCCAGTGATAGCATAACTTAGAACCCTGCAGATAATCTTGAGCCAAGCTCTCCATTCCTATGACACTCTAAAACTACCAGTCATTTGGACCAGATGTGTTATATCCCCGTTATCTCATGTGTACCCAGCCAGTAGCTTGCCCAATAGCCAGATGGCGAACAATGCTACAGGAAATGAATCTCTATTGCTTTGTTTTTGCTTGGGAGGCCTTATCTTAAAAGGGGGCTCAAAATGTGCAAGAGGGTATTTGGCTTATCTCCTGGACAAAGACAGAGCTTAGGTGGTCAGAAATTGAGGTTATATATTTGAGACAGAACTCTTGAGACCCTCAGCCATCCTGTAACTATACAGCTCACCCTCAGACTGTTGTGTTCCGTGGTCATTGTGTGTGGCCACTGATGCTCTTGAGGTCTTCCTTGTTTGGGGTCAAAATCCGGATATATCTGGAAATATCCAATTCTTCACGATTTCCTATACCTGTTATTGAAATCACACGGGGATTTCAGCCTAAGTCCAGTTGCTCGTCGCACAAAGATCCAATTATTGAGACAACAGGATTGCTACAGAAAAAAGGAATTTTTAATATGAAAGATGTCTTATCAGGAGAAAGGGAGAAGCTGACTCAAATCTGTCTCTCCTAATGGACTAAGGGAAATTGGGCTTTTAAAGAAAGGGCCATGTGGCTTTGGGCGGGTGTGGTGTAACTAACAAGGGGCCACGTGCATTGGGGTCAGGTAGTGGGGGATGGTGGTAGGTTGTGGGGGATGGTGGCAGGTTTGAGGGATGGTGGCAGGTTGTGGGATGGTGGCAGGTTGGAGTCAGGAAGTCAGCCCAGGGGCCTTCAGAATCTCAGCTCCTTTGTCTTGCAGAAAATCTACCATTTCTGGGAAACAACTCAAAAGGTCAAGTAGTTAGGTAATGGAGAGAAGTATTTTTTTAAAAATCCATTTGCACAGTAAATGCTCATTGAACAGTTAAAGGATCACTGAAATTAGTTCATAGAGCTGGTTACATACCTAGCTTTCTGAATGTAGAAAAGCAAAGAAATAGGCTGTTTTGTGCACAGACCTATACACACCTGTGAGAAGATAGAGGACATTTGAAATGTGTTATTGGAACTCCTCAACCCTGTCCATCAGCAAATGGAGTTGACTCTGTGTTCAAAATCTGTGGAGACTCTGAGCGCTGCCCACAACCTCTGCTGCTGTCACTGGGGTCTGAGTCCCTGGGCTGCTTACTTCTTGGCTGTCTGTAATCTAGTCAAAACACTTACATCACATCTTGATAATTTTCACCTCAAAGCCCTCAGCCAAGGCAGTGGTCACATGGTCACATGATTTGACTGTCTCTGGCCTGTTTCACCTCATCTGTCAATTTCCTCAATCCTCCTTTACTCTGCTCCAGGTGTGCTGGGCTCTTCACCTTCTTTAGAAGATGCCAGACACATTCCTACCTCTGCACTTGCTCTTCCCTTTTCATGGAATGCTCTGCCCCAGACACCCGCATAGCTCACTCCCTTGCTATGTTCAGGGCATTATTCAAATTCCTCCTCTAAGTGATGCCATTTCTTGACTCCCTCATTTAACACACTGACTGCTACACTAGAAAAAAAAATCTTTTTTTCTTGGGGCTACAGTGTTTTATTGTGAAAATAGAATAAAAACTTAGAAACAAAATGATCCTTTCTAATTTAATGAAAAATTTGTTATTTTTTATTGGTTTCTGTGCATGAGTTATATGCAATTAAATTGTCAATACTAATTGTAACGATAAGAACATTAACAAATAAGATTTTTGTGAACCAACTGTAGGGTTTTGCCCAGGGGGCCACCCATCATGTAATGTGTATGCTTTAGCAAGGTAGCGTGAGTTGCCTGCACACCACGTGGCTCCCAGGGTAAAGAGATGTGTGAGTTACAAATGCTTCATGAGTCCCCAGGCTCAAAATTAATGTGAGTTAAATACAACTCACAGGGCAGTTAATGTGTTAAAATCGAATCTACTCTTTAGCTGTTCTGCTTAGCACTTATCATTGCATACCACTCTCATTGATTGTTTCTATTGTCTTCCCCTTTCCCCACCATAAAATAAGGTCCACAAGGTTGGGATTGTTTTTGGGGGGAGAGGGGTAAGAACATGTTCCACTATTAACTAATACCAGTACCTAAACTGTAGAGGCCACTTTTTAAAATGTTGTCTGACAAGCAATAGATGTTATCAATAGAGGAAGCGGATTATTTGTAGAAGTTTGTGTGTCTTGCTTTTATTTAGCTTATGGGAACAGATCTGTACTTGAGGCATTTGAAACCAGGAAGAAGTATTTTGATTTGGAGGAAATAGGGTGGGTGGTGATGGGGGCGTTAGGTAAGAAAAAGCCAGGATTTGGAAGTTTTAGAAGGACAGACTCAAATATAAAACCAAAACGGATTGAAAAGTTTTCCCTTGACTATGAAATGAAGAAGGGGAAGTTGAGGACAAATTTGCCCTGCTTCAGACTTCTACCTGCTGGCTTTGGAATTTAATATGTAAATCTCTGGGGAACGTGGTAAGCCACATTCTCTTTCATCTGTAATAATCATTAACCAAAGTTCAAAGCATCAGAACGGAAGAATTATCTACATTAAGTCTCCAAGCCCTTGATGAGTTCCTGTAGCTGATTCATCCTCCTTTCTCTTTTAGATCTGATACATTTAGTATTAATCTCTTGGGGGCATATAAAAAGCTGGAGTGTTTTTGAGATATGCATTTTTCATCTAAATACTGTGTAATTTATGAATCTTGATAATAAAATACTGGGGTTATAAGTAGCATACCATGACCAAATTTAAGAGTTTATGCTAATATAAATAAAGCAATTTCCAAAAGAAATGAGGAAATGTATATTACGCTATTTGATCAATATAGAGATGGTGTGGCATTTGTAGACATTCCCCTCCCATAGGAAATCTGCAGCATTTATAAAAGCATAGTACTTCTTGCATTTCATTTTTAAGGATGTTATGAAGGAAAAAAAATGCCAAAATTTTGCATATCTGATCCTTTTCAGAAGTTTTAAAGCAAGAAAAAGACTGTAGAATTTTAAAACTTGGTATCTCCTCACTGAAAATGTAGCTATACTTGCTCTCATGCAAAAATTAGAAAATAAATATATGAATAATGCACATATAGAACAGTTCACTTTTCATTTCTTTACCTCTTCCATGAAGTGCCCCCGAAGACCCATAGCTGTCAGAGAATGCTGTGAATTTGATTTATTGTAATTGCAACAATATTTAAGACTCTAGAGACTTTAAATATAGTTCCTGACCTTCCTGTTAAACATGAGTTCCCTGTTTTCATTCAGGAAATAAAGTTGCTCACACTAACCAGAAGGGGTTGAGAGTTTCCTTGCATAGTTTTACTTTTTCCAGACGAATAACAATTGAGAGGAAAGCTAAGTGGAAGGAAAACCATCTACAGTTTGCGAGACAAAGGCAAATGGCGTGACAGGAAATTATGCCAGACCCGCATGTGGGCAACCTGGGTTCTAATCCTGGCTTTGTTTGCCACGACGTGTCTGTGCCGCGTTGCCCACCTCCCGTGTGAAGGTGACCTCCAAGGCGAGTCACACAGTGGCTTCCTCATCATCACACATTTCTGAGTCTACAGGATTAAGTTCACCTCGCACCAGAAGGACAATTCCAACAAATCCTGTAATACAGTGTTTCCCAAAGCGTGTACCGGAGAGTGTAGCAAAAAAGATTTTTTTGTGATGAACAGGTTTGTGCGGTCAAAGAATTTGGAAACAGCAACATTTGCCTCCCCAATGTCTTTGAGGTCCGTGATCCAGTGTAGCTCATCACAGGCTCTGAGAGGCCCTGCAGCAAGGAACTCTGGATAACTCCGAGTCAGCATTCCCAAAGCTGACTGGGCCATGGGACTGTTGTTTTTGAATCACCTGTTCCGTGGAACAGATAAGTGTAATTCTAAGAAGCACAGTCTGGGATACGCTGCTTTTGCGGGTTACCTTATTTCTCACCTGTCCACCTGGCCCACTGTTGTTTCAACAGTGAACAACGAGGGATGATCACTCCTACTCCACCGAAATCATAGGGCTGAGCTGTGTGTCGAATGAATAAATGTTTGTGAACGTGTTTGAAAAACAAGCGACCCTGTAACTGCAGAGAACAGTTGCCGTTATTCCTTTCGTCATTCTGCCGCACCCCTTTAGTCTTGTGTGTTCTGTCGTTCTGTCCTTTTTTAGTGGCTAGGTCACTCTTGGGTCTCCCAAGCTCAATGCCAGACCTTGACCTTGGTTTCTCCAAAAACAAGATTCTAGATTTCACACAGCCTAAGGCATTCCTGCCGGTGTAGCTCGTGCGTACGCCTGCGTGCGAGATAACCCTTCTGTACCAATGACTCGTTCTTTTTTACGCAGTGTCTGTCTCCCTCTTTCCTCTTCCAACATGGCCGTCTACAATATGGCTTTTCAAAATCTTAGAATAGGACATAGCCCTTTCTTTCAATACTCAAACATCCACTCTGGAGTCATCCCTTCTTCCTGCAAAAAACTACCCACCAGGCTATGTTCTGGAAGTTTCCTTCCAGAGAAAGGAACTGCCAAGGAGGACGTAACTCTGCACATCTCTAATGATAGCTAATTACTCTGATACTTTTCCCAAGTAGTAAACACTCCCATACTCACATTTCTATGGCTCCGGTAAAGGAGATACAAGAATTATAGTACAAAATATATATATATATATATTTTTGATCTGAGTGCTTTTACTAGTCAAGGAGGTGCAAGTCTGCACTAGAGTGCCAAAGGCTCCTGAAACATGTTCAAAACTGGATTAACTGTATTTCCTGCCCAACTCTGGTTCCTTTCTGGGGTTCCCTGTCTCATGGTATGGCACGAAGAGCCATTCTGTCATTCAAGACAGAAGCCGGGGAGTCGTCCTTCACCCACTCTCTTCCGTAGCCTTCCCACATCCAATCCAAATTTGCATGCACTCCTCCCCTGCGTGAACACCCTTCCCTTCCTGGTCCATGTGGCAAACATTTACCAACCCTGCTGCATGTCTGCTTTGTTTTCACCTACTGTCACTCTTCTTGACCCACCGTGCCTCAGCCCATCTGCTGGGCCCCTTCTTGTGGATACGCTGGTCACACTGAATGCGATGCTGTGTCTTCATGGTGGTGGTAGATTTGGCCTAGTTGGGGCTGATCCCTTAGTCAGACCCTTCGTCCTTGGTAATGGATGTCTGATTTTTGGTTGGACACAAGGCTACCCAAAGTAATGCCTCCTCTCTGGCCTAAGGGAGAAAAGCCAGGAAGATGCTGTGTCTTTTCTGCATCTCTTTCTTGCTGGTTAGAGAATGGGTGTCAGCCATCCTGGCCCTCCATGCTGGGAGGACCACACATGGAGGATAGCGCAGCAACAGGTCAGGCCTAGAGGTGGGCGTCCAGGGCTGGTCTGTGCTCGCTGACACCCAAGAACGCCAGGGTAGCCTTAGGCTGTCCATCTCTGGTTCCTTTCATGTGAGAGGAAAAAGCTTCTATCTCATTTCAGCCTCCATCATTTTGGATTTTCTGTCATGCTCAGCAAAGCTGAATCCTGATTATTAGAGACGTAGTAAAATTTCCTGGGTATGGGATTCTGTTACTCACAGCCAGGAGTGTCCTGA